>PVIH01004269.1:0-63785 GCA_004025045.1 Sigmodon hispidus
TGGGAGGGGGAGGAGACCTTGAATAAGGAAATACAGGGATGGAAAAAAAAAAAAAAATTCAGAGGGAAAGATGAACACAAAGAAAATATAGGTGTAGCAATCTTATTTGTATGTCTACCCTTGATAAGCCATGCTTATCATTCTTATCCTCTATATAGTTATTGTTAACTCTTCCACATTTTAAATTCTTTTTACTGTGCTTTTTTTTTTAATAAATACAAAATAAAGAAAAAAAAAAAAGAAAAAAAAAATTTATTATTTATTATGTATACAGTATACAGAAGAGGGTACCAGATGTCACCATAGATGGTTGTGAGCCACCATGTGGTTGCTGGGAATTGAACTCAGGTCCTCTGGAAGAACAGTCAGTGCTCTTAACCTCTGAGCCATCTCTCCAGCCCCCACATTTTCCTTTTCAAGAAAGGCAAGATTAATAAACACACACACACACACACACACACACACAAACAAATAAGGAAAGCTTTTGCTTTTTGTTGGGACAAGGTCTCATGTAGACCAGGATCTCCTTGGACTTCTGGGCCTCTTCTACATTCTGACTTTAGAGCCTAGAGGTGTATGTACCAGGCCTGGTTTCTGTGGCATCTGTTCATGTCAAGCAGACACTCTAACATTAGGCTACAATCCTAGGGCTCTTTCTTAGCAAAGGTCCAAGTAGGAGAAAGTCTCAGCAGCTTACATCACAAAAGGATTTCCTCTTCAATATATAAAAAATGCTTCTGAAATGTAAGACAATTGAAATGTAAGAAACAGACAAAAAAAAAAAAAAAGAAGCAAATTCGGTACTGCGATACCACCTATCTGAATGGAGAACCCCAAGTATGAAGTTCATTTTGAGTGTGGTCTGTGGACAATGTTACTTTTCTGTACGTGGGGCAAGACACACATACTCACTGCCAGGTGCCACACAAGAGTTTATTTTAGAGAGTTACCGAGAGACGGGTACCTGGAGAAGAGCAGGAGAGAGAAAGACAGAAAGGGAGAGAAGGGGGGGGGGGGGAGCTGTCACATGGCATTTCTTTTTAAGAGAGGGGGTGGGCTCAAATCTACGTAGCCATGCCTAGGGATATGCCCTCTGTACACACCATGACGTCGGCTTTACCGGAACACTAACATAAACCCTCAAGTCCCAGACTGACAGATGCACGGTTTTGCTTTTTGGTTGGTGTGAACAAAGACTCACTTCTAAAACTCTATTCCAAAATATGGGATGCTTTATACACACAGCTACTCCCTGAAGCATGTGGGGGGATGGGGGAAGGCTCCATAGACTTCAATCTGGCCTTAAACTTGGGATACTCAGCCTCCTGAGTGCTGGGATTGTACCTATTCAATACCACACTGCAACACTTTCCAGGTGAGCAAAGGGCAGGAAATAGCCCGGCCCAGAACCCACAAAGCAGCTATAAAAGGAATCTAGATATTTCCTACACGCTGGCCTGGTCTAGTGGCCTCTTCAGCACAGAATAGGGCTACCTTTTGTGTGACCAGGGGATATGAATAGTTAACTGCATGCACGCGCGCGCGCGCGCGCGCACACACACACACACACACACACACACACACACACACACACGCCATTTGCCTTGCTTTTCAAAGGAAGTAACCAAAATTTATGGTTAATTTGGGGTAAAGATATTTTTAAACATATTGCTTCAAAATTTTAACTTTGGAAGTATTTTTATACAACTAAAAACAGCAATGAAGAATAGACCACTCATTAGAAAGGCACATTTAGTGATTCAGATTTTTACATTTTAATTTACCTGTATCTGCTCTAAATTTTTCTTCCATCTTTTTCTTCAGAATTTGCATTTCTTCTAATAACTCCTTGTTTTTGGCTTCAGATTCCTTTAGTTTACTGAAATAAAAGTAAATGGCTGTGAGTGCAGGGAGTAGAGGCCATGCTGCTTTATGCAGTGCTGAAGTGTGAGGGCAGGCTTTTTTGGCTTCCTGAGAATGGCTGAGGGCATGCCAGCAGGCATATAACAGAAAGTTCAGAATTATAAATTCAAACACAGATTTTAAGTCATGGCTAAGGGTTACAAAAGAACAAGTTTGCGATTCGAGCAACTGGGAAGCAGAGCAAAAGAATCAAGAGTCAAGGCCAGTCTGGGCCACACCAAACCAACCAACCAAAAATGTCTTAGGAATGTCCTGGTCCAGGAAGGTTAGCTCATGAACCTGTGGGTGAGCTTCTGTGTGCACAGCCCAGACCCCTGGGCTGTTGTCCTGGAAGAGAGGACATGTTTCCCATGACTGACACCAGGAAAACAATGCTCATTGCGGAGGCCCTGAGACCCTGGCTCTTAAGCAGGTCTTGCTCCAGAACAGAGCTAGCAGGTAAAATCTGGCCAGGAGGACAGGACCTGGCACAGGTGTGGCCACTGGTCACTTCCATACATCTACCACTCGGTATCACCACCTGAAGAATGGGGATAATAGTATCTACTTCACTGGAACACAATGGTCACATATGAAATGCCAGGCTGGCTTTGACCCCGGGATCCATCTTAGCCACAGGCTTCTGGAGATCACTGTTACCTAACATGTTCCTCTGGAGCAGAAAACATTGTCCTGAGCAGCTCAGGGGCAGCCTGCAGGCCACAAAGGCCCAGCTCCAAGACAAACCAACCTTTCAAAAGAGAGGCTTGTGTCTTTGACCTTTCTCAGCTCCTCCTGAACAAGCTGCTTGGCACGGATCTCTGCCTCAAGAGCAGACTGCAGTTCCAGCCGTGCAGACATGTCAAGCTTCTGACTTCGGCGAACTTTCCAGAGTGGATCCTTTGATTAGTTAAAAGAATACAAATAAATTTCAAAGTACTTAATAAAATAAACACAAATCATTCACCATTTTTAGTCTCACACTTTTATTTACAAATTGCCTTTATCAGTTCTGTTTTTAATTTTACTATCAATTCTTTTCCCCCCTTTTTGTAGTGTTGGGAAATAAACCCCGAGCAAGGGCATGCTAGGTAAGTGCCTACAACTGAGATAAATCTACAGGCCAGTATTTGGTACCTTTTTTCCCTTCTTAGAAGTCTTTTTTTTATTATTATTATCTTCATTATGTCTACTATGTGTATGTGAGTTCATATGACCATGTGAGTCAAGTGCCCATGGAGACCAGATGCATTGGATCCCCTGGAGCTGGGAACCAAGCCCAGGTCCCACGCAAGATCAGTGTTACCTGTTAACTGCCATCTCTCCAGCCCTTTCCCAGAGTCCTTTAAAAACAAATTCTAGGGGCTGGAGAGATGGCTCAGCGGTTAAGAGCGCCCTCTGCTCTTCCAGAGGACCCGGGTTCGATTCCCAGCACCCACATGGCAGCTAACAACTGCCTGTAGCAAACACCAAGGCAAATAAATAAAATAAATAAATAAAGTTGTTTTTTTAAAAAAAAAAAACAAAAACAAATTCTAGGCAGTGGGGAGTGTGCAGTGGGGGAGAGGCAGAGGCAGAGGCAGCTGAGTCTCCACTTCCAGGCAGGTCTGGTCTATATACCATGTTTCAGGACAGCCTCAGTTACATAGTGAGACCTTGTTAGTGAACAAACCAAACCCTTGAGGGCTTAGTTCTTAAAAAGATGGTGGACTTTTACTTAAAAAGCTTTCACTGAACACAGTTGAGTCTTTCACTTTCCACATATAACAGTCGAAAGAAGAAAACTGATCTCATCTTGAAGATGCTTTTCAAGATTCTGCCAAAGGGAGCAAGGTGGGGAAGGGGCAGCATCCTGACTAGATACTAAAGATGGTGGACTGTGAGTGAACCTTGGGATTGCATCTGCAGTCCATCACATACTGGGTGATTTTCTAAAGAATTGATGGGTAGGGCTGGAGAGATGGCTCAGAGGTTAGGAGCACTGACTATTCTTCCAGAGGACCTGAGTTCAATTCCCAGCAACCACATGGTGGCTCACAACCATCTATAATGACATCTGGTACCCCCTTCTCTATACTGTACACATAGTAAATAAATAAATAAATCTTAAAAAAAAAAAAAAAGAATTGATGGGTAAAGAAAACACTTCTCTTAGATGGAAAAGGAAACCCATTTTTGTTCAGCTGGCCCATCAACAGGAAGCCTGTTTCTGAACAAGACTCTGAACCACCTTGCTAAAAGGGCCTATGATATCGTACTTCCATTCTTTATGAGGTCGGTGTAAAAAACTAACTTATTGTTGCTCACAAGTGCAAAGAAACTTGATTACAAACATGTATTACATAAACACAGCTAGAATAAAACAGAAAATAAGATATGGAATAAACTCAGTGGATATTCTTTAATTATCATTTTATTTGTTTCTGCTGTGCATGCACATGGTACACAAGTACAGAGACCCACAAGTACAGAGGCCAGTTGTTAACTCCAGGTGTTGTTCACCAGGAGCTTTTGACCAAATTTTCTGAGAAACAGTCTCTCATTGGGAGGGACCTGCAGCTCACTGGTTAGTCTAGCTGTGTGGCCAGCCAGCCCAGGCACCCTCCTGTCTGACCTTGGTGAGGATTACAACTGTTTTCCTATTTGTGCATCAAGCAACCAACTTGGGTACCACCCTAACCCCAAACTTACTGATTATTTTCATTGGTCTCTTTCTTTTTTTAGCGTGCATTGGTGTTTTGTCCGCATGTATGTCTGTGTGAGGTCCCCTAGAACTGGAGTAATAGACAGCAACTGCCATGTGGATGCTGAGAATTGAACCAGGGTCCTCTGGAAGAGTAGTCAGTGCTCTTAACTACTGAGCCATCTCTCCAGCCTCCTAATTGGTGTTTCTTTTCTTTTTTTTAAATATTTATTTATTATGTATATAGTAGAGGGTGTCAGATCTCATTATAGATGGTTGTGAGCCACCATGTGGTTGCTGGGAATTGAACTCAGGACCTCTGGAAGAACAGTCAGTGCTCTTAACCTCTGAGCCATCTCTCCAGCCCCCTAATTTGGTGTTTCTTAATCTAGACTCTAAGACCAAAACTGTTTTCCTCTATAGAGCAAAACACATGGCTGCATTCTGCCCCTCTGCAGAGTTAAGAATTATCAGTATTCTTAGCTAGGCGGTGCTGGCACACAGCTTTTATCTTGATGATCAGGAGGCAGAGTTTGACTTAGACCTGATTTCAAGGCCGGCCTGCTCTACAGAGTAGAGTGTTATCAAAGAATGGAGAGAATCGGGAAGTGACCAAAACTGGCACCTGTCAGCACAAGATCCTGGCGACTAGCACTGTGTTCCCAGGGTGAAGACTCCAAACTTGTGTGTGGCTGGGGAGATGCTCCCCTTGCCAACAATGGCCATCCACAGCCAAGCAAATATTCCTTCAATCAGGAAAACATGGAGTAAAATGTGAGGTGACCAATTTTAAATCCTAAATAAAATTCTACATTGCTTTCACTACCTTTTATTCATGTTTACACAGACATATCACTCGAAAATCTGCTTCTTAAGAGAGGAAGGTGGGAGCCAGATAGATGGCCCAGCAGTGAAAGGCACACAAGCTTGGTTCTCAGCACTCACATCCAACTACTCACAGCTGTTTGTAAGTTCAACTCATGGGGGTGCTGATGCTTGTGGCCTTGGGAGCATCTCTGCACACTCCCATGCACATACACAGAGTGAGAAGGGGCACTGGAAGCTGAGAGGGCAGTGTACTCCTGTAACCCCAGCAGCACTCCAAGGCTCACAGACAGAACTCTGAATTTAAAGATTTCTAAATCAACCTGGGTTACATCACAAGATCACATTAAGAAAAGGTGGCAGCCAGGTGGAGGTGGGGCACACCTTTAACCCCAGCACTTGGAGGCAGAGGCAGGCGGAACTCTGTGAGTTTGAGGACAGCCTAGTCTGGCCTATAGAGCAAGTTTCAGGACAGCCAAGACTACTACACAGAGAAACCCTGTCTGCAAAACAAAACAAAACAAAAATAGGTGGCATGGTGGTGAGACGCACTGGCTGTCTGGCTGCTGGGGTTAGGGCAGCGTCACAGAGGGCCGGGTCCCCAGAGAGCCTAGAGCCTGCTACACCCGCAGGTTCAAGACAAAACAGACTCCAAGTGAGTGGACGGAGGCTGAAGTCAATAAAGGACGGTGTACAATACCCCGTGCAGAAGCTTTGAGGTCATACCTCAGGGCCCAGGTCACATGAATGACTAAGGAAACGAACCCGTAAGACAGCAAGGCACACAGACCTCTTCCCTGGAATCACCTAATGGCACCTAAGCTGCACATTCACTTACACTAAACCACCAGGCAGCTCCTCAGGAGAATTAGAGAGCACCTTACCAGGGTCCTTGATCCCAAACTAGAGCTTCTCAAAGCCTCCAGCTCTTCGGTCATCTTAGAAGCGAGGGCCTGGAGGTAACCCCGGGCATCCTTCTCATCGCTGACCCTGCACAGGGAACAGGCACTGTCTTATGCAGGTAAGAAGTTTCTGCCTCCTCAGGACATGTCCCTGAATGCAGCACCAGTTACCTGTCCTGAGTAGAGACGGGTCTGCCCCCTTCGGGTCTCCCTAGCTGTGTGTATATGGCCATGGAAGCTCTCTGCCCATGTGACACCCAGAGTGACGAGTGTAACAGCTCAGCCCAAGCCCTAAGGGGTCTCCTCATCCTTAGTCCACTGTGGAGACCACTGCTGCCCAGGGCCAGGGACTCAGAAAAACAGCAGTGAGATGTACCCCAGCCTACGGGGAAAGAGTGCCACCAAGGAGCAGTTCATCACACGGGCTCATCACACATGGGCACGCACCACTGAATGATCTCGGCAATCTGTGCTTCCCAATGCGCCACGGACTCCTTCTTGGATGCCAGATCCTGAAGCTCATCTTCCAGCTGTCTATTTTGGGCTGTGAGTTTATCCACAAAGGAACAAAGCTGAAATTAAACAATGTCACCACATCACATGTCTGATGGCGCCTCTTCCCTGCACAGTACCGTGACACCAGAAGCTCCTCTGCAGCCCATCGGCATTCTAGGGCCTTAGTGTATCTAACCAAGTCCCAGTTAATTTCTAACCCGAAACATGACAGAGCCAAGGATGAGCAGCTTTTCAACAAATGAAAACATCCCATTTAAAAGACCAAACGTATTATTTCACCTTGATATCAAAACATTTAAAACAGGCACCAAGCTTCCAAAAGATTCAAGAAAACAAACAGGGGCTGGAGAGATGGCTCAGTGGTTAAGAGCACCGTCTGCTCTTCCAGAGGACCCGGGTTCGATTCCCAGCACCCGCATGGCAGCTAACAACTGTCTGTAGTTCCAGTTCCAGGCAAACACCAAGGCAAATAAATAAATAAGTAAATAAATAAAGTTTTAAAAAAAAAAAAAGAAAACAAACAAACCAACAACCCAACTCCCCCTGAGTGGCGGCGGCGAGGGCTCAGTCACCTTTTCGTTTTCGGCGGTCAGCTTCTTGTTCTCATCCGACAGCATGGCTCGCTCCCGCTCGTACTTGTCCCTCACGGTGCCCACGGCCTCCTCCATCTCATTATGCCTATGGGGTGAAGCAGACGCCTCACTATCACAAGCCTACAGTTTGCAGGAAACTCCCGTTCTTCCCTGGAGACCGTTCTTACCGTTCTCGCTTTGACTTTTCCAATTTATCTTTCAGCACTAGGATTTCTTTCTGCAGGGCCAACTGGTGACTTTCCGAGTCATGCACCTCCTTCTTCACATTCTTGACCTCGAGCACATGGGAGGCCTCTCGGCGGACCAGCTCCTCTTCGTAGAACAGGACTTTCTTCTCAAGCTCTGACTTGATTCTGGAGATCTCTTGCTGGTGTTCTAGTGAGGCACCTGGCCCCCGGCCTCCTTGCTTCACCTTCAGATAAAGGTAGAAATAAAGAGACATTTAAATCTGTCCTCCCTCAAGGTCATGGTGTCTTTTCATTCCCTACTACAGCAGGGCCCTGCCATCCAGGATGGCCCCAGGCAGAGCAGCCCACTCGGGAGATGTACACAGGCTTTGTGTCAGTGCCGTGCTGTTCACTATTCACCCACCAATACTCGTGAGTGCTGACTGCTTTTCAGCAGTCTCCTGGGGACTGGGATGACACTGAGGTCCCTGATCAGGACAGGCGGACAGGCGGGGGAGGTGGTGACAGCCAATCATTAAGGGAAGAAGACGGCTAGCAGGACATAGCATGGGCATGGTGCCCTCCGGCAGCACAGGGGCAGATAGCGGGCGTGGCATGCTGGGGATAGAGATGAGCTGGGTCTCCTCGGAAGGCGGACATGGCTGACAGGCTAACAGGTACTGGGAATGGAGCTCTGACTCAGGCTGGGCAAACGGTCCGTTGCAGACCGAGTCCAGCGGTGTCCCTGGCTCTGCTAAACTCAAGGCCGTATGTCCTTGCAGAAGGACGCCTACAGAGAGGTAAGGAGCAGGCAGAGGGTAAGTAGTCCAGAAACTGCTGTTGAGACCTGGGTCGGGTGGTAGCAAGGACAACAGAGTAATAAATATCTTGATCATATGAACTCAAGGCAGACAGCACCATCACAACCACAAAAAGGTTGTGGAGGCCCAGGCTCCAAAGCAGGAAGTCACTCTACACTGAGAAGGGACAGTGAGTGGCCCTCACTCACTCACTCATCACTGTTCCTTCTCATAGCCTTTGTCTGCCCTCTGACTCCATCAGCTGGTCCTAGGTCAGGAGCAGCTTGCCTCTGCCACATCAACAACAGGACATGGGCTTAGACAGCATTTCCAGAACTGAATATGCCCAAGTGTAGGAAGTCAGGACGGGAAGGAAGTGGTGTCTGCTAACTCTGCAATACCGACTACAAACACCTACAACTTTTATTAAACAACAAAGAAATGAACATG
Source organism: Sigmodon hispidus (assembly GCA_004025045.1). Taxonomy (NCBI): domain Eukaryota; kingdom Metazoa; phylum Chordata; class Mammalia; order Rodentia; family Cricetidae; genus Sigmodon; species Sigmodon hispidus. Next base: position 8,839 of record PVIH01004269.1, read on the forward strand.
GCTTTTACAATAAAAGCTGTCACAGCAGTGGCCACTTCCTCCCATAGCTGTCACTTCCTTGAAATCACCCTGGGTGACAATGGTCCAATAAGCATGTGACAGCTCCAGCCCCAGCGAACGGGGACAAGCCCTACCTTGAGGGTCTCCAGCTCGTTCTCCATCTGCTTGCAGAAGCTCTCACTGTGCTCCCGAAGTTTTCTCTCTTTGGAGGCCTCGGCAGCCGTGTCCTCAAGCTGAGCTTCCAGCTAAGGAAAAGGCAAGTCTGCTTTTTATAAATGTGCGGTGAGAGTCTGTCCTGAGTGACTGCACACTTCACCCCTCATCGGAGTCACTGAGCTGAAGGCCGACAACACTTCAATTGGAACTGACAGCTACAATGATTAGTAATGAAACAAGCCTGCACTCCAGTTAAATAAATTAGTTTGAAGTTTAAATTAATCAAAATTAATTTTGAGAAGCTCCTTATTTGTGGAAACAATGCTGGTATGTGAAGGTGGACGGGAGGTGGAGACGGAGGAGGGGAGGGAAACTAACCGTTCAGGATGTAATGCATGAGAGAAAACCAAAAACAAAAAGGAGAAGTAGAGGGTTTTTTCAATGCTTTCAAAGATACTTTTTTATTTACTGTGCAAAGGTGTTTTGCCTGTATATACTCGGTGTGAAGGTGTCGGATGCCTGGAACTGGAACTACAGACAGTTGTGAGCTGCCATGTGGGTGCTGGGAATCAAACCCAGGTTCTCTGGAAGAGCAGACGGTGCTCTTAACTGCTAAGACCTCTCTTCAGCTCCAAAGGTAGAGGTTTAATGCCTTTCATTTTATCAGAGAATAAACTCTGATCCCTCTTGACCAAGCATATTTCAACACCAACTAAAAAAGTGTTACACTTACAATTTAGTCTTTAAATAAAAAATTCAAATATCCTCAAAAGGAGAGAAGAACCCCCACACACGCCCATGGTCCAGCTCAGACAGGTGACAATCAGCTAAGAATCAAGCTTGAGTCGTCTGTGTCCAGTCTCAGGCTGTTCTAAAACAAAGCCCAGGTACCTTAATCCTTAATTAAGTGACATCCTTAATCCTTAGGAGTGTCACTAACTTGAGCTTTAATCAGCTAGCACTACAAATATATCCGGGTTATAAAATAAACTAAGAAAACAAATAGGTATTTGGGGGCTGACAGACAGCCTGAAGATAAAGAAATGAGATAGTGCACTGCCAGTCTGTCTATGCTCACGCTCCAACAAATACATCCAACAGAACTCAAACCAAACACTGCTTAGCTACCCAGGGCGGAGTGGTCCGTGCAGGACTGAAGAGGATGCCTGAGTCCCGAAACACCATCAGAAGACCAAAGGTCTCTCTTTTTTTAAGAACCCACATTAGGAGTTTTTACTACTTTACTCATTCTTAAAAACCAGAAGGCAGCTGTCTCCAAGCCCAATGAGTTGGTTTTAATTCCTGGAACCCACACACTAGAAAGAGAACACTGACTCCTCTAAGATAACCTCTGACCTCCACATACTCATCAGCACAGGCGTGTCCACACCCACACTCATAAAGCAAATAAAAAGGCACCTCTTTCCTGAGCTTCTCGGATTTGCGGATATCCTGCCGCATGGAGTCGATCTTCTGCATGGCGACCTCCATCTCCTCCTCTTTGTCACGAAGCTGACGGGACATCTTCTGCTTCTGGGACCTGAGCTCTGCCATGCGCTCGTTGAGCTCGGAAAACTCCTGCAGGGCCCGCTTTCGCTGCTGATGGGCATCTTTGAGTTCTTTGGTCTGGGATTTCAATCGCTCTGAAGCTTCAACCAATTGCTGAATGAAAAGAATTCTGTAGGTTTACATTTGCTTAACAAAGACCTGGAAAACCAGAAACTGTGTTTTGTTGTATTAAAGTTAAAAGTGATTCAAATGCAGTCAGATTATAGCCAGGGGTTTGGAAAGTGCTCCTGGGAACAGGCTGCCCTATGTGGAGTGGGGACTTATGTGGGTGCTCAGCACCTGAACCATTGTTTCCTTCAGGCTGTACAAATGAAAGCAAACGCAGGACAAGAACATCATGATACACAGGACTGACTGCCTTCTCCTCAGGAGTCCTCCTCACACACAGGCTCCTCAGACAGTGCTCCTCACAGATAGTCCTCCTCACGCATAGGCTCCCTAGACAGTCCTCACACACAGGCTCTTCACAGTGCTCCTCACACACAGGCTCCTCACAGACAGGCTCCTCACAGATAGTCGTCCTCATGCACAGACTCCTCACAGACAGGAGTGCTACCTTGTGCAATTCCTCCTTCTCCTGCCGCGCCAGGCGGTACTGCTTCTCCAGGCCTTTGAGCCGCTGCGTGGAGTCCTCCCGCTCCTGGCGAAGAGTCACTGTGTCCTCAAACTGCCGTTCCAGCCTGTTAGAGTCTGGACAGAGGAGAAACGAGCTGTGTTCCTTTGTGCACAGTCATTTTACGTTAGCTCACTGACTGACCTGAAACTATCTGGAAATTCACAGCTAAGTTTTTTTCTTCAGTTTTTTTCACTAGTTTCCTCTTATTTTACATGTATGTGTGCGCAGTGTGCCCATGTGCATGCCACAGTGAGGGTGTGGAGATGAGAGGCCAACTTTGGGTAACAAGAGCTGAACGTTAATTTCAGGTTTCATGGCAAGTACCCACTACACCATCTTGTCAGACTCAAAAGGTTTTCATGCGGAAGCCTTATTGCCCCACACATGGTGTCGCACACACCTACACTATAGGTTTCCTGCTCATCCTCAACACCTGTATTCTGCTTTTTTAAGCTGAAGAATATTCAAAGCCTTGCCCCAATTCCCCTGTCATCCAGCAGGTGACAGAGTGTTGGTCCTTTCTCTGGGTGTACAGCAATAAAGATTATTTAGTAAGTAACAGACTCAGCGTAAACCTTTATTTTTAGTAAGGACAATGGGGTCTGTTCATGAAATGGAGATTCATGAACCCACCTGGAGATGGGAGCACATGAAGAGCCTGCCCACGTGTAGCTAAGGAATATGGTTCAGAAGTGATCTGAGTCCACGGAAGTTCTGATGGCCAAGACTAGAAGCAGAACGTGGAAGGTGCTGAAGAGACTCAGCAGGTAAGAGCACTTGCTGTTCTTGCAAAGGACCTGGCTTGGTTCAGCTCTGACTCCTAGCACCACACGGCGGCTCACAACTACCTGGAATTCCAGTATGCCCTCTTCTGACCTCCACATAAACCAGGCCTGCACATAGTACACAGGCATACACGCAGGCAAAACATTCATATGCATAAGATAAATGTGGAAACAAAGTCCCTCCACCTTGAGGCCTGGAGCTATTTTGGGAGCTGAGAAGTTTCTAGTCCTCATTCTGAGAAGTTTTTAAACTCCCAAGGCTAAGCACCCAAGGCCAAGTGCCCAAGGTCCTGGGTAATCAGAGGGCATTCAGCCCAGCTGGGAAGCATCTTCTTCCCATCCTAAGACAACCAATCAGCCAGCAGCTGCCCAGCTGACAGCAACAGTAAAGAAACGTTCTCTGAGCCCTTACTCCCAGCCTGATAATGGTATTTCTATGGCCTTTGTTTGATCTTTGCTATTAAAGTCTTGCTTTAGAGGGTGGGGGGGGATGGGGGACAGACGGACAGATGGACGGATGACCCTCACTCCCCACTAGCACTGCTGTGTGGCAGGAGATGAGCTCAGCTGTACAGCTGTAATAAACCTTGCTTTGCATTTGCATTCGGTGTGAATCTGGGGGTCAATAAATAATCCTTATTATCTATTCTGCCAATTCAACCCAGATTATTCTGCCAATCTGGGCAGAACAATAAATAATCCTTAAAAAAAGAAAAAAGAGAGACAGTGGAGGCAGGAGGCCGAGCTCCTATAATTCTGAAGCAATAGACGGGCAGATGGAAAATACCATGTCATCAGATAGGGAGGTAAGGAAACAATTGCAAACACAGACAACTGTGCAGAAGCTGGCACAACTTAGCTTTTCCCCACTTTCTGCACCATAGGAAAAAGGCTTCTGAAAATAGAAAACTCAAATTCAAAAATAAAAATCAAGCAGCAACTAGCTAGAGCACTCACCTGCCATTTTATTCTTCAAACGTTCAATTTCCTCATTCAGCCTCTTGATTTCTTTGTCTCGGTTTGAGTTGCCCAGGGCCCGTGTGGAGCCGTGAAGGGATTGCACCGTCTGGGTGGACTCTAAGGAAGACACAGCATTGAGCGTGGCTAGCCACATGTGCAGGGCAGGACCCTCGCCCACAGCAGGCCATCCCAGCCTCTCACCCTGCAGTTTCCGGCTCAGCTCTAGCTTCTCCTGTTCCAGCCTTCGTATCCTTCGTTCGTAGGCCTCCACCTGCAAGCTGTTCTCCAAATCACGCTGCACATCTTCATCTTTGGTTAACGTGTTGGACTGCATCATGCTCTTTAGAGAGCCTCGGTCAGAAAAACAGCTGCAAACAGAGCAACAGGCTTTCTAATCTGCTGAGAACTTATGGTGATTTCATTAGCATTTACAGTCTTTTTAAAGTGGCAAATGGAGCCAAAGTCAGACAAGAGCCTCCTTATTAGGGATGAGTAGGTAGGAGTGGGAGCCTGGACAGACAAAGTGGGGACAGATGCTCACCTGGAAATCACTGCTCACATTCAAGCGGAAAAGCAAGACTAAGGCATTTGTCCTGAGTTGGGCTCACAGGTAACTATGGTCCAATGGTAGGTGGCCAAAGGCTCACCACCAGATCTCCTCTTACAGCTGTGCCATGCTAACAATTTAGGGCTTATCTTTCTGCCTTGTAGACTACACAGCACACTGCAGTGCTCTTGGCCAAGTGGTTTAGCTGTGAAGAGTCAGCTGACTCATGACTGTACTCATGCATGTGAGCTCCATCTCCTGCTCAGATGGAAGCCAAGGACAATCCTGTCATTCCACAGCCTAATCTTCGCATGGTTGCATAAGGGTCTCAGGTCTGCTTAGCTTATCTCATTCTCATTAAGAACCAATAGCAGGCACCAGGTACGTCTCCTTCTGCTATTGACTTCAAGACAAGCAGCATTTCTGAAGACAGTCTACCATCCTTACAAACTGTGACTGACAGGTAGGCCCAGGACTCAGAAGTGTGAGGAGGACTCTGAGTTAGCATGTACTCTGGACAGTGTTTCTGTGATGAGGTGCCAGTAATCACTGTGGCATCGCAGATAGGAGATGCACATGCCACATCCTGACACTCCCGACCAGCCTGAGCAGAGGTGCCCTTACAGCACAAGCACATTACCTCAGGAGTGTAAGCCCAGAAGGAACAGGAATCCTGTTCTGTACCTTTCCTCAGGTAGAGGAAGTATTTCACCTTCATGTCACCTTCCTCTCTTCTTGGCCCTTAGCTGGTTTCTAAAACTGAGGCAAAACATTCTGTACCATACAATTCCGCCAACAGACATGTTCACTGGGGATAGAAATGATAACTGCAAACATGAATCTGGCACCAATGGCTGAGGCCACATTCACAGGAGGAACTGCACTCCAGCCCCACTGGGAGCTGCGGCTGCACTAGCCAACAAAGGCAAGCAGCGTGCTCTAAAGACTTCATGACTGAGCACAGACAGCTGTGGCCACCACAGGCTTTCACCAGAATAAACCTTGTCTCTGACTGCCTATACACAGGGGTCAACTACTGCCTGTGAGCCAAATCCTGTGCCTTCTGTGAGCCTTTAAGAATGTTTTCTACATGTCATCCCCCATCCCCCAACCAGGGATGGAACCTGGGACCTCATGCCTGCTAGCCAAGTGCTACCACTGAGCTACATTCCCACAAGTTCCCTCATTTTATTCATTTTATTGTATGTATATAGCGTAAATATTTGCCAGCACTATGCCTGTGTACCATATCCATGCAGTGCCCAAGGGGACCAGAAAGGGCATCAAAAACCCTGTTAAGAGACAGTTGTGAGCTGTCCTGTGGGTGCTGGGAATGAAACACCAGGCCTTTGGAGGAGTATCCAGTCTTTTAATTGCTGAAGTATCTCTTTAGCCTCAGTTTTTATACATTTTTTTAAAGAGTTGTAAAAAAAAAAAAAAAAAAGCACAATATGTAACAGAGAACAGAAGATGTATTACCGTTATCCACTGCTTAATAACAGGGATACATTCTGGCAAGTGCTGTTAGATGATCTTGTACCAACAGTCTGAAGTGTACCTACACACCCTGAGAGTAAATCATGGGTGAGACAGAGATGCCATCAGAACTGCAGAGCACACGTGTGACCGAGCTGTTGCTGGCATGGTGAGATGCTGTGTAGAAAGCATTCTCCACAGAACAAGCATACTACACAGATCTGCAGAGTGTGCTGTGAGCTGAGTCATGTGTTACCAGTGTCAAGTATGTCCACTGAACTTAGTATGCACAATGGTAACGCACTACCACAAACGGCAGACATTGGCACCATTAGGCAATAGGCATATTTCAGACCATCACTGTGTGCACGGTCTGCTGTTGACCAAAACACTATCATGTGGCATGTGACTATACTTATTAATCTTCCCTTTACAGAAAAAGCCAGCTGGTGTTGATATGTACCTACTGTAATCAGCAGAAGACAAAAGACCCTCCGCATCTCTCTCTCCCTCTCTCGAAAAACATCCTCCCGGCCCTTATGGCGTGAGCAGACATGTGAGAGCCCACTCAGGCTGTGCCTACCCCTAGTGAAGAGTGATGAAGGCAGAGACCCAGCCATACCTTTCTGTTGTGAATGTAAAACCGATGAATGGCAAATGCAATCCAGAAAAGCCTGTGTGAGAGCCAGGAGGTAATATTTCCTGCATGAGAACACACATAACACAATAAAACAATTTACCTTCAAATAAGCAACACGTGCCCCCCCCCCCAACACCTATTCCTGCGGTTACTACTCTGTGCTCCAGCAGAATAAAGCAGCATTAATGTGGGCTGGCAAGATGGCTTACCAGGGAGAGGCCTATAGGCTAGGCTTCTTGTGTATCTGAAGTCTTTATATAAACCAGGTCATCATGGTAACAATGAAACTGTCACACAATAATGAATCAACACTGAATAAAAAGATACAAAATATGGAAAAAAAATAAAAGCACAAAGATTTCAGCTGTGTGCCACAACAGGAGCACAATTTTTGTCACAAGTGTAATTTGCTGTCTTTTTAAAAGGGACACTAAGGACCAAGCTGAAGACTTTAAAGATAATTGTCAAATTAAAAAATTTTAGTTTTAGACAGGATCTTCCTATGTACATCTGGCAGGCCTATGTCACTATATAGACTAGCTGACCTCAAAGCAAGAGAAATCTCCTTGCCTCTACTGTCAAAAAGTGCAGAGATTGAAGGGGTAGGTGTGTGTGCATGCGTGCACATGCCCACGTGCATGCGTTTATGCCACATGTATACAGGTGTTAGATCCCCAGAGTTGCAGGGGCAGGCAGTTGTGAGCTGCCTGAAAAGGATGCCGTGAACAGAACCCCCTGGAAGAGCACCAGGTAACCTTGGCTGCTGAGTTGTCTCTCCAGCTCAGTTGTCAAATATTCTGAAAGATTAGAACAGCTCTGTCACTTGCTAACTTAGTTAGCAAACAGCAGCATGGCACTTAGACCCATCCTGAGGGAGCCAGAGAGGAGTCGCCTGGGCACTCACGGTGTTTCTCAGCACATCATCATCCACGTCGAAGTTGGATGTGTCGGAAGGACTGCTCACGTCAGGAATGTACGGTGCTTCTAGGTTTCGTATATTTTCCCAATTTAGACCTTCAAAGAATGCATGTTTTTTAAAGTCCTCTATTCCATTCTGCCCAAGCCGGCGTTCTCTACTGCATATCAGTCTCTGGATAAGATCCTTTGCTTCTTCAGAGACGTCGGTGACATGGGACGGGAACTGAAATCGCTCCTGGAGGGGAAAGGCCAGAGGACAGTCAGGAAAACCTGACATGCAGACAGCACTTTAGACTAACCAGATGTAATCTGAAGTTGTGCAAATCTGTGCAATTTTGATTCCACAAAGGCAGACAAGAAAATCACTCCCTGGAGTCTGACTCAGTAGGTAAAAGGCGCTCATTTGTCCTGCAGCCTGGCAAACAGAATTTGGTCCCTAGAACCCATATGAAGGGATAAAAGGACACCACAAAGTTGTCCTCTGGCTTCCAACATGCGCTGAGGCACACGCACCCACACACATACATTATAATTGATTAAAATAAGCAATCATAGCTGACTCGTTAACTACTGCCCACTAATGACAATGCAGATTAGGTTTCTGACTCTCCAGACAGTAAAGAACACAGACAAGCGTGCTGGAGACATGCAGCACAGCCCTCTGGGTGCTGGTAACACTGCATCTTAAAAGATAACAGCCTCGAGTATCCACACTTCACAATGGAGGAAAACTATAGCCACACAGTCCTTAATGTCAGGAACTCCTACCACCCCACATCTGCATCCTGACCAGGAGAGCAAGTGTTCAGGTGAACTCCCACGGGAGGGTTTGTTTGAAAAGGGCAGAACAGACACCAACAATGAGAAACATGTACCTGTGTTACAGAAAAAAACACCAAGTACACAAAGAGCAGAAGCCATTCACACAACGTGAAGCACACTGCAGGGCTGGGCTGAGCTGCCACCTACTTGAGGCGAGTGTCACTGCATGAAGCCCTTCTAGGAAGGATTTAGAAGGTAAGAATCTACTGCTATTTGTGGAGTTGTGTGTGTGCATGTACACTAAAGGTTTATACTGGAGCCTTCCTCAATTACCTTCTACCTGCATTTATTTTTTGAGATAGTCTCTCACAGAAGTTAGACCTCACTGATCTGCCTGTCCCTCCAGGGGGCTACAGCTGAGCACTGCCACACCTGTTTTTTACTTGGGTTCTGGGGCTTCAAATCAGGTGCAACAAACACATTACTGATGGAGCTGTCTCTGTATCCTGAAAATATTCTAAGTACAGTTTTTTACTTTGATTTGGAGTGAAGTATAAAGCAACTTACTGTTTTTATGTTAATCTGCTCCCAACATGAACAATTAATGTGAGACTGGCTGAAATACAGGTCAACTATGTACAACTTGGTTTTTGGGGATGTGTGTAGGCATGTGCACCAGGTCGTTTGTGTCAGAGCAGACAGAAAAAGGAATCCTACTCCATGGATCTACAGGTCTACAGGGCTGGGTGTAGAGCTCTGTGGCAGGAGGCTGCTGAGCATGTGTGAAGCCCGAGTTTAAGTGTGTACTGTGGGGTGGAGTCGGAGGTGGAGGAAAGAAAGGAAACTTCAAAGTGAGAAAAAAAGGGATCAGGGACGAAAGGAAGACGCCCCCTCCGGTGGAGGTAAGCTCTCTCAGGACCAACTCTGTCCCAGGTGGCACCAAAAGCCAAAGTGTCTACAAGGACCTTCCAACACCACTCTAGGCTCTTCACACTCTAGGGAGTCTGAGGTCAGTGAACTAACTCAGGCACCATCAGATACATGTGGTGATATGTCACATATTTAATAAAACCTGGAATATCAAGAGATCAACCCAGTCAAAAACTAGGCAGAGGTGGATCCAGGAGTTCCTGATCTGTGAGTACAAGGCCAAGCAGCTGGGTTTCAATGCACACACCTTTAATCCTGGGGAAAACTGAGAGCAGGCAACCTATGCCTTTAATCCCATAACTCCAGAGGCAGAGATCTTTCTGTGAGTGAGTTTAAGGCTGACTACCAAATAGAGTACCTCATGCCTTTAATCATAATCTGGATGGGATACAGCTGGCAAGAAGGGTATTTAAGGCAGGCTTAGGAAAACTGCAGAAATTAGAAGCGACCAGGAAGCTGGAAGCTAGCTGGGTGAGACTGGTGTTTCCTCTCTGCTAATTCAGCCTTTCCCTGATATCTGGCTCTGAGACTCTTTTATTACAATCAGAATTCGTGCTACAGGCACACAGGAGCCATCTTTGAAGCACCTCCTGCTTTCTGTCACACTGAAAGAGCTTCCATCTTATCTGATGATATCACAACCCCCCACCCCCATCCCCATCCCTCCACTCATCTGACCTGAACACCATTAACCATCCTCCCACTCCCGCAGTCCGGGCTGGGCCTAGAACAGCAAACAGCGCCTCACCTCATGGTTCATGATCTTCCCATAGGTCTCCACCAGCGACTCTGCATAAAATGGCGTTTCTCCATAGAGCATCTCATACATGCAGACGCCCAGCGACCACCAGTCGCACTCAGGTCCATATTTGCCCATGCCATCCTCCATGGCCTGCAGGATCTCCGGTGAGATGTAGTCAGGTGTGCCCACAGCCACAGAAGACTGAACCTTGGGAGGAGGAGGGTGACAGGGGAAATGAGAAGCATGCAGAATGTTTCTATCCACTTTCCTTAGAATCTAGCAGTACAGCAAACAAAACAATCATGAACTAACAGGGGTTATGATGAGGGTTCAAAGACCCAGGTAAGTCAAAACTCCACACACACACTCCTCCTGCAGCACTCGACTTTGTGACGTTCCCAGTGGGCCTGAGCAACTCCACCCCTGCTGCCCACGCTCCCAGGGTGGTCTAGGGGCCCCGGGTCCAGGCAAGCCCTTGACTTTCCTATCCAGCACAAAGCCTTAGGAAAAGCATATGCTGTGTAGCTGAGTCTCTACAGCTGAGGCTTCGCAGGAATGGGGCATGTCACGGGTCCATCTCAGGGACAAGCAGTGCCCCAGGGTGAGCACTGTAAGAAGTGCTACTGGGGTAGAGCCAGCAGTGGCTGCAGGCAGCAAGGGAGGTGAGAGGAAGTAAATGTCTACTGTGGTGGGTGACACTGTAAATGTACCCAAGGACAGACACTGTTCTGTCATTACCAGAAGAGTGGAAGAGACCACAGCACCAAGTCAACTGTGGGGATTTAAAAAAAAAAAAAAAAGCAACACAGGTCAATGGAGAGCGTGAGCAGCTCCACAGCCTGGGCAGTATGGTCAGGCATCTGCACAGAGATGTTTGAAAATCCAATGGTAGGAAGTGTCTGGGCCACTCACTTTTGGACAATGTGGCATCACACTTAAGAGTAGGATTTAAAGGGGCAGAGCCCCTGGTATGCTTCAGCGGCTGCTGTGGACAGGAACGAATACAACGACACACTGTGCAGGAAAACAGGGTGGGGAGCTGGCCCAGGAGGTCAGACAGACCCACTACTCAGCTGCCCCGCCTTGTTGCACAGCTGGGGCTTCGGCCCTGTTTCCAGGCCTGCACTGACTGCAGTGGGGAAGCTCAGAGCCTGGCATAGCAGGGGCCCACCTCCCCCAGATGGATCGGGCTGGCCTCACTTGCTGCAGTGTGGCATCATTATGGTCACTCATAGGTCCCAGGAGCTTGATGAATCCCTCCCCAACGGCACCCATATGTCAATGCACACACGCACGCACACACGCACAAAGGGCTGGAGGACAGTCCAGTTGGTAAACTGTTTTTCTTACAAGAAGGAGAATCTTGTGTTCTATTGTCATAACCTACATTGTTAAAAAAAGCTGGGCAGTGGGGTGGGGTGACACATGATGGCACACTGTTGTAACTCCAGTGTTGGGGAGGGAGGACAGGTGGGCCCTGGGGCCACTGTCAGCCAACAGAGCCCACTCTGTGAGCTCCAGGCCAGTGAGGGGCTCTGCCTTCAAAAGGAACGGTAGTAGTTTCTGAGGAACGACACCCAAGGCTGTCCTCTGGCCTCCACATGCATCCATGTGCAAGCACACCCATACATGTCTGCACACAGCATGTACACACACGTGATTTTCAAACGTTAAATATTCCCCAAATACAGGTTTTCAATTGTCTCCTAAATAGATTAATTTTGTTAATTTATATTTAAAACTTAGTTAATTTTATGTCAAACTGAACACTTAGCCCCCTTTTTAACTACAAGTCAAACTCAAAAGCAAACGGCAATCTTAAACAAAAATACCTACAGTGCCGTCATCGTTCATCTTCAAACATGATCCAAAGTCAGCCAGGCGGATATGACCGTTCACATCCAGAAGGACATTGTCAGGCTTAATGTCTCTGTTGGTGAAATAACAGTAAGTTAACTGTCCCAGCAGGCTCACAGGGGACCACAGACATCGACAGCTGCCACCAATACCACCCTTTCCTCCTGGCGGTACTGCACCTCCCATCACCTGCCCCCTGCCACAGTTCCCTGAGGAGGCTCCTCAGCCACAAGGTCAGAAAATAACATCTAAGAGCCAGGGAGACAGGTCAGTAGTGAAGGGTGCTTGCTATGCAATCTTGGGGTCCCAGCAACCACAGAGTAGCCAGGGGTTCCACAAGAGCCTATAAATGCAGCGCTGAGGGGTCTGATGCCCTCTTCTGGCCTCAGTACACTCTATCTAGGAGGAGGAGAAGAAGGCACGCACATAGTAAACGTATGGTGCTGCCTCTGATGGCGTCACAGTGTGCTGTGGAGAGCGCTGTGAGGAGATATAAGGAGATGAAGGGACTTGCAGATGGAGGGAGAAGAGCAGCAGCTCCCATGAGGGATTACAACACAAGTAATGGCGTCGAGGGAAGAGGGGGTGAGGCCGACTGTTTGCGATAACAATCTCCTCTGTACAGTCACACGGCCACGGCAAGCCGCTCAGAGCCCTGGCTGTCAACGGCCTTTCTCTATGCCTTTCTCAAATGCTATTCTGAAAGCAGGAGACTCTGTCCACCAAAGTCATGCTCATGTCTGTTTCCAGCAGCACCACACACAACACACACCATCTTGGGCGTCCATCGGGTGCAGGAGCATGTGTGCAGACTGCGATGCAGCCACACGGGGGAGCCTTGCAGGGCAACAGGGAATCTGCCACAAAACCAGAGACTGAAACTCAAAGCAGAAAACTAGCACAACACTTGAACCTGAAATAAACACCCTCACACAGACACAAAAGGGAAAAGAAACAGGTCAGGGGTAGCAGACTCAGAAAGGCAAAGCTAGAGAACTGTGAGTTCAAGGTCAGCCTGGGCTACAATGTGAGACCAGAACAAAGAAGGGCCGGGGAGAGGGGACAGCAGGGACCCAGGAAGAAATGAGTGGATTTAATTAGAGGGGAGGAGGAGAAAAAGATACACTGTAACCTCAAAGGAGGACTAATTCACAGGAGGCTTGAGGGACAGTGACAACCCACTAGAGTCAGGCCAGCTGGGAGCCAGTAGGGGGCGGGCCCAGAGACACAAGGAAACCAGATAATAAAACACGACTCCCATGTGGAGTGGAACCCAAGAACAGTCAAATGCTTGTAAGCTTGGGGCCACAAAACAATCCCAAATTCCAGCCATCTTGTTGGAAGGCATCGCCTCAAAAACAAACAATTTATCACGATAATAATTAAAAACAAGCAAAGGTAATTTATATTTCCAAGACTCCTTATCTAATACATTAGTCTCCTGCCACATATAGCTATTCAAATTAACTAATTAAGAACTCAGGAGCCAGAGAGATGGCTCCTTGGGTAAATATAATGGGCATCAAACCAGAGAGCCTAAATTTGATCCCTGGGACCCTCATGATAGAGAAGTAACTCCTGCAATATGTCTGCTAACCTCCATGTGTATGTGCCTACACTCATACCAACACACACACAAATGTAGATAAATAAAGTGGCAATGGCTTAAGGGATGTCTTGGGACCAAGTATTATGCTGGATACAGTATCTGCTGATATGAATGTTACCATTAATCCCAAGACCTCGCTACAAAAGCTGACTCCTTAGTGACTGCTGTGCTGCCCTTACCTTAGCTGTGTGATGCTACCTTCCGATCTACAAACCAAACTCCTGCTCACCATCAGGCAAAAAGATAAAGCTATTTTGATGAAAACCTCCAGTAGTCGGAAAGCTTTTCCTTTGAAATGAGCGACAGTGGAGAGGATCCCAGTACCACTGCAGGATGAGTGCTAAGCATCTACACAAGAGGACACTTGACTTCAGTGACCTGCTTCCGCTTCCTGTCCTTCCTCACAAAATTTTCCTAGGCTCCTTTTGCCCTTTGGATATCCACTTACTGACTTGCAGCTGACTGGTGCCAACATGCCGGATATATACACTGGCTGCAATCCTCTGTGAACCTGTCATTGCCTCTGCCTTTCCAGGGCCCTAGAGGCTGACATCTTAGGAAGGGGCTGCACACACAGGCCTGGGTGCTTCTGGGTCCCAGTTTGTCTCTGTTTTCTTGTCTGCCAGGTAGCAGCTGTGAAGTCTGCAGGAGACCAGCTGTGAGGAAGGAGGCGCTGCACAGGGTTGCCACAGCCCACAGAGCAGTTGTTCTCAACCTTCCTAATGTGGGGACCTTGAATACAGTTCCTCATGTTATGGTGACCCCAACCACAACATTATTTCATTGCTACTTCAAAACTGTAATTTTGCTACTATTATGGATCACAATGCAAATATCTGGTATGCAACCTCTGAGAAAAGGACATTTGGCCTCCAAAGGGGTCATCACCCACAGTATAGAGGAAAGGAGCCCAGCCATGGCCTGTTCTTGAATTCTGCTGTTGATTGTGCTCAAGAGGCTCATTTTTGACACTGCCAAATAAAATTTTCTACTTCCTCATAGCACACCTCCCTGAGACTGCATTAAACCTTACCCTGTTAACATTTGCAGATGGGTCATCTACATACCACCTGAAGTGAGTTGGTTTGAGGAGAAAGAAGTTTTTGAGTTATATATGTTTATTCCTAGAGGTCAAATGACAAAGCAGAGCTTCTGTGTGATCAATTAAGAGATGAGGACAAGCTGGAGAGGAGGCTCAGACTTGGCCCCTAGCGCTCACTTCAGGCAGCTCACAGTAACCTACAGCTCCAGTACCTGGGGATCTGATGCCGTCTTCTGGCCTCCATGATACTGAACACATGTGTCACACATACAGACAAGCAGGAATAGACATGTACGCATTGATAAAAAAACAGACAAACAAAAAAACAAAATACAAAAAGAAGTTTTCTAAATAGGAGAAAACAGAAAAAAATAAGCTATTTGGAATATAACCTAATTGGGGCTGGAGAGATGGGTCAGCGGCTAAGAGTACAGGCTGCTCCTTCAGAGGACCTGAGTTCAATTCTAAGCATCCACATGACAGACAACTGTCTGTAACTCCAGTTCCAGGGGATGTGGCATCCCCACACAGACACACATGCAGGCAAAACACCAATGCACATAAAATAAATAGATAAATAACTAAACTATAACCTAATTTATTTCCCTAGAGGCCTGTGACAAATACTGTATTATGAAGCTGCAAAGTTTTGTTATAGAGACAGAGTACAGAATCTAAATGCTATGAACCAAATAAGGCAAGTGTGATGGCTTGTGCTGCAAGTCTGAGGACCTGAGCTCCTTCTTCCCTGGAACCCACCAAAGGACACAAGGGGATCAGTTCTCCAATCTACACACACACACACACACACACACACACACACACACACACACACACACACAAAATGGGCATTAGAGAGATGGTTCAGTGATTAAGAACACTTGCTACTCTTCTAGAGTTTGGTTCCTAGCCCCTGCTGGGCAGCTCACAGCACCTGGCCTCTGCAGCCTTCCATACACACATGGTGTGCACACATGGCATACACACATAGATACATACACTTTAACACGCACACTTATGATCCCAGCTACTCAGGAAGACTACAAGGACAAGGCCTGCCCAGGAGACTGGTGGAAACCAACTCCTGACAAGTTTGTGGCGTAGCTGTGTATGGAATACCTCAGGGGTAGTGATCGGTTTGATCACTAGTAGTGGAAACAAAACAGTAATCTAAGAACTGCAATAACCTACAGAAGCAGGCATACCCCACAAAGGGCACATGGTGGGGATGCACTCATCAAAGCTCTCTGGGCTACAGGGAAACCTATGTACTCTGGGGCAGCTCCTGTGGTCCTCAGTGAGCCAATGCCAGCCCCTGGGGTCTGCTGCATCTCCTGGTAATGAGGTAGCACTCTGTGAAATGGAAAAGCCTTTCCTCCCTTCAGGAGTCTCCTCACAGAGGCCTGAGGCCTTGACAAGGACTTCAAGCCAAGCTGGGTGGAGAGCAGCACCAGCGTATGCTCAGCTCACACAAGGTCCTGGATCCTTAGAAACGTGAAAAGCAGAGAAAAATCAAACCACATGCACCTCATCTCAGCAGAGTTTTGTGAGGAAGGGAAACACAGGCACTGCAATGGCCCAAATCCCAGGAAGTGACGTGCAGTTCCATATTCTTCCATGGGTGATCCATGGCACCACCTCACAAGTCCCTTCTCAAGAAACCACTGCAGCAAGGAATGAGCCTGGCCGAAGGAAGACAGGAGCTTAGAAAATTACACAGAGCACCTCTCCACCCAAGACACTCCAGGGACAAGGCCAGGAGAGCAGACCAAGGAAGTAAAGGAGACAGACACCCTTCCCGTGTACAGAGCTTTATAACCGGGCAGGGTCTACGAGGATTCATGATAGTCTCACAAGAGTATATGAGAAAACGCTTATCCAGGGAAAGCTACAGTCCTGAGCCAAGAGAATGACTCAGGGTACAGTCGCTGCTGTCCAGCTTCATGACCTAAGTTCCATCCTTGGACAGAAGAAGGAGAAAACACTGCGTGACAATTGTTTTGTGATTGTCACACATGTGCCACAGCACAAGTACCTCTCCCTAAAACACACAAATAAATCTAGCAACAAAACAAAATTTTAAGATGTATATTTGGGGCTACAGAGATGGCTCAATGATTAAGAGTACCTGTCCTGTAAACCTGAGAGCATGAGTTCAAATCCTTAGCACCCATGTAGAGGACTGGGCGTAGCTACCTCTGTCTGTAACCACAACACTGGGGACAGACAGAAAGATCCCAATGGGTTGGCCAACCTAGACCCTGCCTCAAAGCAACGAGGTGAGGTGTGTGTGTGTTCATGAGTACTCATGCAATCTCTCTCTCTCTCTCTCTCTCTCTCTCTCTCTCTCTCTCTCACACACACACACACACACACACACACACACACACACACACACACACACGGTGGGGGGGTGCAATAGATTAAAAAATAAAATAAAAAGGAAGGAATTTTAGGAGCTGAAAAGATGGCTCCGTGGTCAAGCACTTGCAGCTCTGCAGAGATCAGAAGTTTGGTTCCCAGCACCCACCTCAGGCAGCTCAAGACCGCTTGTAACTCCAGCAATCTAACAACCCCTTCTGAATTCTAAACACACACACACACACACACACACACACACACACACACACACACAAATTCTCTCTAAAAAAATGTCCACTTTCATATATCCCCAGGCTCAGCTGTAATAGTCAAATAAACAGCCATTTATCTTACTAACTGGGGCGATGTGAGAGAGGAAAGGCGGTCAGTCCTAAGGGGGCAGCTGCAGCCAAAGCACCATTCTTATGGCCTTTCCCACTCTGACTGAAACACCTATGTGCAACCCTCTCCTCCCCGTGAGGGCTTCCCAGGCCAGTGCGGACAGAGGTGAGCATGACGGGCAGTGGATGGGACAGCATGAGAGCCAGCGAGGACAGGCAAGCAGGCAGGCAGGGAGGCTCAGCTGTTGGGAATCAGGCCATCACAACTAGAGGAAGAGAAGCCCAAACATCCTGAGTGCCTCAGGACTCAAGATGTAATGTGGACAAATCACCCTCTGCTTTCTTAGTCACTCAGGGAGGACTGGTGTTCTGCAGGGTTCCTCAGGCGGCATGAGACTAGGAACTCCTGGTTAAAAGGAGAACTTTAATGTTTAACATAATATCCAAAAATTATTCATGAAAGGTGGTTACCTGTGCACATAGTGAAGCTGATGGATCGAATCAATGGCCAGCACCATCTCTCCAATGTAGAACCTTGCCATATCTTCCGGAAGCTTGTCTTCAAACTTACTCAGCAGGGTCAGCAAATCACCACCCACATAGTAATCCATAACCAAGTACTACAAGTTAGAAAGAGAAAACACAGTTCTTAACATCAAACCTGACAGCTAACTACCACGAAAGCCGTTTGACTGACAGGCAGTGCCAGGCTGGCCTGCCCCAGGATTACAAGCCTATCTCCTCTCTCCAAAAACACCCTGATGTGCTGTGCTGCTGCTGCTGCAATCCAAATGCACACATGGCAGAGAACAGAGTTCACTGGACAATCCATCTAGTCAGTGAAGCAGGGCTGAAGGGAGAGCCCGTGAAGAGCCAGGGATCTGAAGCTCTATAGGAGGACACTGATTGGAGAGGAAAGTGTGCGCTCTAAAATCATAGACGCCAGCAGCTCTTGTTGAAAAAACATGCCATCAAAAAGCAGGAAGGGAGACACTTGTGTTCAGGCACAAGCAGTTCAGACAGTCCCTGCTTTATGGGGAGAAGTATCTTGGTAATGAACTGAGTGCTTTTCTTCACTCTACAGTCCCAGGGCCAGTGTGTCAGGTACACAGTGTGTCTGCACAGACTCGTCCATGCAATGCTCATGCCAGGGAAACCCAGAACTGCAGAGACCCAACGAAAGAATCATTCCAGCAGAGAGGTTCAGGACGGAGGGTCACTGTAGGCCACACTGAGGGCGGCAGTCACAGCTCCACTACTGTGGACTATTCAGTCTCTGGGAGACACAGAGAAACAGGCAGACTCATCTCCATGCCAACCTAACTTTTAAGTCATCGCCATAGTAAGGAATATCCACGGCCTCGTTAACTGAGCCAGGGAAACCTCCCTTTAACAAGTATTGAGATCTGATACAGGGGCATCTCTACACCCTGTGCCTTCAGCTGCCTGAGCTAGGCCTGTTACCTATCAGTCCCCAACACAGCCCTTCTCTCACATACAACTCAGACCCACAATCTCAACAGGACAGAGGATGATGCCCTGAGACAGGTCCCTGTCTAGTGGGACCACCAGCTCCCAGCACTTCCAATCCCCTCAGGTGTCCCCTCCCTACAAGCCGTCCTTCTTCCTGTGTCCCCACCCTGTGAAGGAAGCCCACTTCCCAACTGACAGCACTCTTAAGGGCAGACTCCTCACCAGCAAGTCTCCTCACCCTGCTCAACTTCTGCACAAAGCCTCTTTCTTGGTGGGCAGACACTAAATTATCTGTTTCCATCATGTAGCACCCCTGGGAGGCAGGGCCTGGAGTGTAGAAGATGGAAAATGTTCTTGTTCAGCAGAGCTCATATTACTAAAGAAAGACCATAGCAAGTACAGAGAGAAACGGAAGAGACCGAACACAAGCCTGTCTGGCAGTCACATGACCAGAAGCCTCTGAGCACAGACAGCCTATGGGGCACTGGAGTCAAGGCCAGCAGGACAGTGGGGTTGTTTGGGGAGGCCAGGAGGGAAGGGATGAATGTGACAGATAGAGCAATGGACAGTGACAACAGACCCGAGCCTAGGAGCAGGGAGGGAGAAAGGCAGAGCTCATAGTAAGAGCTCAGCAGTTATCATGGGGCTCACTGAAACTGTGAGTCGATTCAGGCAGGCAAGGTGCTGTGTGTGAAGGGGTGGTAGAGACTGGAGACAGTGGACAGACACTCTAGAAACCCTGTAGGGAGAGAACCAGCATCTATTAAAGGACATTCTTGGAGGGTGGAGAGAGCTGGGAGAAATGAAACAGATCCCTTAAGAGAACAGAGGGTGAGAATTAGCACCATGTGCAGCCGAACTCCAAGGGTCTCACATCTACCTAGGAATCTAAAAAGCTATAGTGCAGCTGTAACAGGGCTATTCTGACTGATGGCTTCCTGAAAAGCAAGCTATCCAATGGAAATTAACAGTTTACAGACAGACCCAAAGAATCTTAGTTCGGAGTACCCTCTGCTGTGATGCAGGGTTGGGAATTAGTTGTGGCTCACAGGCTTCCTTTGATGGGACTTCACACTGGACCTCTGCAACAGAAATCACAACACCCACTACCAGCACCTGGGCAGTAGAGGAATGCATGCTCCCAGATGAGGCATGTCTCAAAACACAGCCAGCACAGGCACACAGCAGTGCTCCTCTATCTGTCTCTCTCCTTTCCCTTACAACAATACAGTTCCTATTGCCAATCTCTCTATGCTCTGGCCCAGGCAGCAGGCCTACTGACTCACCCTAGCTGCATTCTAGAAGTTAACCCAAGAACTGGCACCTCCTCTGGGGATTCCTGACTGATTTGTGGGAATCTATAATGCCCCTGGTAATGCCTCACACTTCACATAGCATCATACTATATTCTAGAATGCTTCTGGTAATGCCTCTTACACTTCACATGGCGTCACACTTGATTTAAGGAAAGAAATTTAAGACAAAATTGTCATCTATTAGATGGACTCATGCTGCCTGATATTCCCCAGAAAGCTCAAACAATTCCTTCAAAAGAGCAGGAGCTCTGGAGATGTCCACTTGAGTGCACCGGCAGAAACGACCATCAGGAACTGAGGAACAGCAACCATCTATACCAGCAAACCACGGCAGGGTCCCTGACAGGGCTGCTGCCATCTGCACAGGATAGTGAGCACAGCCACCTGTGCCCCAGACAGCCAGCTATAAAAAGATGATATTCTTTTATATCAAAGGCTTCTATCCATGGAGTCATTGAGAAGGCTGACTACGGCCTAATGTATCATGGGTACCCAGCAGATACCAGCTGCCCACTGCTGGGACCAAAAAAAAAAAAAAAAAAAAAACCTACTCTAATAAACAATACGACACAGACCATTTACCACATTCTGGTTGTTCTAATCTCAGGCATTTTTGTTGTTTGAAAGAGATTATTTTAAGATGAGCAAAAAAAATTTTTGCAAGCAAATGAACACTTGACCAAGGAACTTCACAAAACAACAGATAAGGGAGCCACGTGACACAGAAGAGCCTCAGATCCCCCAGAGGCTGGGGGACAACAGCCATTACACCCTGCTCAGCAACTGCTGAGGCAAAAGCACTGGTCTCAGGGAAAGGAGCATGCTTCTCCATGGTCCCCGGTGCCCACGAAGAAACCCTAAGCAGGTCAGTCCTGAAGCCATCACTTAGCTAGCTGCTTGAGGAGTGTCCCACAGCTGCCATCCACACATGGGGGACCACAAAGCTGACTGAAGTGTACTTCCAAAGGCTCCAGGAGTACACTGAGAATGAGAAGACCAGGAGCACCTGAGATACCCTGAGGAGACTTGCCTAGTACCCTCTGGAGACTCACATAGCAGCGAGAAAGGAAGAGACAGCTGTGTAGTGCAGAGGCCCGGCATCTCTCTGACTCTGACCCCCCTGCCTCAGCCTTCGTATTTCTGGGGCCACAGGCCTGCTAGCATGCCGCTGAGCTTCTGATGGTTATACACAGTTCAAAATAAAGAAAACAGTGCTCTATACACTTGAAATATTTTAAGAAGCAAGTCTGGAGCCCATTCCCTCCAGAGGAATACCTAGCCCAGTCTTAATAATTAGGACGAGGAAATCGAACTTGCCTGGAGTGGATGCTGAGCTGACCCACCTTGGGACTGCTTGCCCTTTCTGGGGAGGGAATTGGGGGATGGGGAAGAGAGAGGCTGAAAGCTGGCCGGGAGGGCTCATGGAGTTGGAACAAGGGGATACATGGACAAAAATACTTTATTGTATAAAAATAAATAAATAAATTTTAAAGGAGTGGGAAAAAAAGATCTACAAACTAAAGTTAAAACTCTTAATAAAAAAAAAAAAACAAGCCATGCAGTAAATAAATGGCTTGAGAAAAATGACATACAAATTTTGAAAAGCGTAGTGTTAAAAATTCTGCCCAAGGGCTATTAAATCTAAACAAATCGCTCAGTTTTCCATAGGCTAGCATGCACTTAACAATGGCCGGCCACCCATGCTGTCTTACTCAGAGTAGCAGCAAGGAGGAGCCGACATTGTGAGGGAAAGTCCCTAGTGGGTTTGTGCCCCAAGCGCCCAGACCTACCAGGTAGTTCTCATCCTGAAAGGCATAGTGCAGTGCAGTGATCCACTGGCAGTCCCCATTCACCAGCACATCCCGCTCTTCTCGGAAACAAGCTGTCTGTGAGGGAAGAGAGGGTAGTCAGTGTGCGCACATCTACTGCAACCTTCCTGATGCCGACACCCTTTAAGATGGTTCCGCATGCTGTGATGACCCCCCCAACCATAAAATTATTTTTGCTACTTCGTAACTGTAATTTTGCTACTGTCATAAATTATAATGTAAATATCTGTTTTAGTCTTAGGAGACCCCTGTGAAAGGTCCATTTAACTCCCCCACAAAGGTAGTGACCCACAGGTTGAGAAACACCTATCTAGGGACCTGTCCCAAAGAACATATTCCTAAATATTAGTGGTCTCTGCTGTGACCATGATCTGCACACAGTACCCCCATCCTCCTGACTGCCCAGAGCCAGATCTCTTCACCTCACCTGAACAAATGCCCTCCTGTCCTCAGTGGCTTCTGCAGAAACAAGAAGCTGAACACGCGCACTTTCCCTCTCCTGAGTCCTGGCAAAGGGCAGGGGTCATGGGAACCAATGCCTTCCCACGCCCAATAACTACCTGACGTGACGCATGGATTCAACGTCAGCTCTTAACTGCACCACCGCCCCATCCAGCACAGCACATCCTCACACCTCTTCACATGCCCAGGGTGTGACACACATGCTGCTCAACTGCACAGTCCCTTCTGAGCACATGGCTGGCAAGATGGGCACAAGCCTGCTTCATGATGTAAAACACTGTTCCTTCAGTCTGTTAATTAACAGTCACAGCTAGGTGACACTCCTATAGCAACTCCTGATGCCCATGGACACGTGGGTAAAAGGCTTTTAGCCTGTATATTTAAAAAAGAAAGACAAGTGTGCTCCCCCCTCCCCCTTGAACCAACTCTTAAATCGGCTCTTTAGTGTTTCTCTCAACCTGACACCAGCTGGAGTCCTGTGGGAAGAAGGATGCTCATCTGAGGAGCTGCCTCCCACAGACTGGGCTGCAGACAAACCTGTGGGGAATTTAATGATTGATGTGGGCAGCTCTGGCCCACTGTGGGCAGTGCCAATGCTGGGCTGGTGGTCCTGCGTTGTATAAGAAAGCAGGGTGAGCAAGCCATGGAGAACAAGTCAGCAAGCAGCGATCCTCCACAGCCTCCAATTCAGCTCCTGCCCCGGCTTTAGCGATGGATCATGACAGGAAAATGACAGGCAAACGAACCCTTCCCTCCCTAAGCTAATTTTGTCAGTGTTTTATCACAGCACAGAAGGCAAACCGTGACACAAAATATGTGAGAACAGAAGACACACAGAAAAGGAAAGGAGCCACCAGGTACCACTCCAGCTGGTGATGCAGGTGGCTAAGGCGGTCATGGGCCACCAGTGATTGAGAAATGGTGACAGCTCAGTCACCTACAGTCACTTCCTGAGCAATAAGAGGGCATGGAGCTGTATCAGAAAGAAGCAATGGCCATCAGAGGAGCACAAGGCGTACCAACAATTTAGACATCAAGAGCATTAAGTGACTCCGGGGGGCTGGTCAATACAAAATCTGAAGCTCAAGAAAAACCTAGCCATATCCAGGTGTGCTGGCTCGTAGTTTTCATCCCAGAACTTGGGTGGCAGAGGCAGGAACATCCTATGAGTTAGAGGGTAGACTAGCAATGAGTTCTGGACCAGCTAGGGCTACATAGCAAGACCTTTTCTCCAAAACAACTAACATACCTCTCTCCCTCCCCCTCTCTGTCCCTCCCAGCTTAAGGGTTTTGCATATTATTACCTGCCCACGGTGGCAGCTACCAATGGCAAAACATGAAAGAAATCCAGGGCAACTGACAGGAAAAGTAGGAGCAGGGAGCTGCAGTGAGGTCAGAAACTACACAAGGGTCTTCCAGAGGAGGTACCTCCACCAGGAGCCATCATCTCCATCAAGAGGCATCCCATGGCGGAGGGCAGAGCCTGGCCATAGGCTGCAGCTCCATCGAAGCCCAGACTGCCCCAGGAAGTAAGGGGACTGGCTAGAGGTGAGATTTACAAAGAAGGGGAGAGGAGTGTGTGATGGACAGAGTGGGGCCAAGAGAGAGGTAACTTGACACTTAGGAGGGGTGGGAAGGCAAGTCTGGGTGTGGGATTCAGGAACCAAGGGAAAGTGTGTCAGGACCGACCAGCAGCCCCTCCCATCCCTGCCCTTTACTCCAACCCCTCATATTTACCCCCTCAATCAGGGAGCACCAAAGTATCTACACCATGTGGGCTCTCAACAAAGGGTTTCTTTTGCACGTGGAAGACGACTATGCTGAATGTCTGCAATGGCCGTGCAGCCCGTCCCTTCTCACAGACACCCCACACATACCTCTGCTCTCTTTAGCATCTCCCATTTGTTGAGGATTTTCATTGCATAAATTCGTTCAGTGCTCTTCATCTTGACAACGGCAACCTAGAATGCAAATATGAATTTAAGAAAAATGTAGTTAATGGTTCAAAAGCTTTGCATATTTAAATGCCAATTCTAACAACTGCCTGGGAACTCTGAGAAACAAGAAGTTAAAAAGAGAGAAGTCTTATACATAACAAAAGATTTGTCTTTTAAACAACCAAACTTGGCTTTACACTGTAGCTTAGATGGGACCACCTACCTCAGTTAAAAAACATTTCAGTACTAAGCAATGGGAACGGGAGCTCAGCCTCTCCCACTGGAGCAATGTTTGAAGATTTACAGTAAAAACAAGCACAGCCCTTTTTAAGTTGGTTTCTACCTGCATGTGGGAGCAACCATACACTCCTCATGCCCATGTCCACTTTCCCTGCCGGTCTCTACAGTAACCCATCTGAACCTTTGCTTCACAGAGGTAGTTAGTGGCCTGTAGAGTCTAGAGCATCACAGAAGACTCACTTCTCTGGGCTCATACTCAACTGACAGAAGAGGCTAAGAGCACCCTTACACGCCTCTTCACACCCTTACACGCCTCTTCACAAGTCCTCCTTCTATACCTTTCCCACCCTGCTATTTCAATTCCTGAATCAACTCTCCTAGAGCTAGGGTTACAGGTGTGAGCTACCACTGCCTGCCCGTCAGACCTTGAATTCACAGAGATCTAGACAGATCTCTGCCTCCTGAGTGATAGGATAAAAGGCCACCACTCCCTGTCCTTCATGGCTTGGCTCTGTGGGTGATTCTGCCCTCTGATATTCCAGACTTTTTTTTTCTTAAATATACAATGTATCACCACATATCGTGGCTCTTCTGCGATGAGCATCCCCTGACCCAACCCCAGGCCATCTGAGTCAAGGCCACATGCCCACACTGCAGAGCTCCTACAGCATTAGCTCCCCTGCTCTCACCTGTGCCTTAACAAGCCAAGCTTGCTGCAATCTGATCTGAGCAAAAAGAACAAGTGTGCATGCAGCTCTGTGAACAGCCTGCATCAGTGTGGTTCTTCCCTCCTGAGGGCCAGCATGGGCTGGTGATGAGCACTACCTTTTAAGGTCACCCTGCCTTCACTACAGGAATCAGCCTGCTGCAGAGGGCAGTAGAGCTGGCAACTTCTTCAGAAAAGCACTAACACTCTGAAGCACAAGAACAATTCGGGACACTGAGAACAGGACCCACAGCATCACAATGCTTGCAGACCCCAATCCTCCCAAGACGTATATTCCACACAAAACTACTGCTTGGAGAACATACCAAGTAATCAATAAAATGCATAGAAGAACATGTTTGTCACAGAAAAACATCTGTTAAGAATATGTAGATGTGAAATATTCAAGAAAAATTTAATATAAAACAAATCCCTGCCTGCTAAGTAAGTTTTACTACTAAGCACCTTACAAAATAAACAAGGCAGAAAATTCTCATTTGGCCTACCAGAAACTTTCTAGCCCAAACTTCAATCCAAGTGTTACAAAGAAAAACAATCTTCTATGCTGGGCAGTGGTGATACACACCTTTAATTCTAGCACTCAGGAGGCAGAGGCAGGGGAATCTCTGTGAGTTTGAGACTAGCCTGACCTATAGAGTGAGTTTCAAGACAGCAGGGGTCTACACAGAGAAACTGTGTCTCAGAAAACAAAACAAAAACAATAACAACAAACTCCTCCATGGCCCCAAACAAAACAAAACAACCTTCTGGGGCTAGAGAGTTGGCTCAATCCCCAGGGCCCAAGTGCAAAGACAAATGCTACACTGCACACTTGTAACCCAGCACTGTGGAGGGAGAGGCAGCCTAGCTGAATTCAGGTTCAGTCACACACACACAGGCAAAATAAGGTAGTGAGTGACAGAAGATATATGATATTAACTTTTGACCTATACCAAGACCCCAAGATACTAACATGTACAAATACCCCCACATACACACACGCACATACATATAATAAACACAGTTATCATTCTAAAACTATGTCTGAAATTAGACATCTCAGCAAAGGAATTTCAGGACACACTAAAAATTGACCCTGGAACATGAGAACAAAGTTAGTATTTCATGTTGGTCCTGTGCTGGAAGAAAAAAGGAAACCAAAACCAAAACAAGACAAGAGAACCCTGGTTTAAACTAGCTGTGTACTGTGAGTGCAAAGACAATCAGTCCCTTGAGAAAACAGCCACACGGGATGCAGCTCACCGGAACTTCACTTGACTCACACTTATGAGGCCCTGGATATTTTCTCTAGCAGAACACACACACACACACACACACACACACACACACACACACACACACACACACACACACACACACATTCAAGTCGGGCTCCACTGTGGTGATATGTTGTTTGTACTCTAAACAAATAAAGCTTATACACACACACACATATTCAAGTCGGGCTCCATGTGGTGATATATTGTTTGTACTCTAAACAAATAAAGCTTGCTTGAAGATTAGAGGACAGAGCCAGCCAGAGAATTAGCCAGAGAGGTCAGGCAGTGGTGGTACACACACACCTTTAATTTCAGCACTTGGGAGGTAGAGATCTGGCTGGATCTCTGAGAGTTCGAGGCCAGCCTGGACTACATGAGATTAACCCAATCCAAAAGATTAACAGAGCCAAGCAGTGGTGGCACACACTTTTAATCCCAGCATTGGAACCCCACGCCTCTGCTCCCAGTACTTGGGAAGCATTCATGCCTTTAATCCCAGCACCAGGAAGGTTGAGACAGGAAGTGATATGGCTTGACAGAGCTCACCTGTTCAGTCTGAGGATTTGTGGAGACAGAGGCTTCCTCTTTCAGCCTGAGGATTCAGTAGTGCTGAGAAGTTTCTCTAGTGGCTTGTTCCTCTGTCTCTCTGATCTTTCAGTTTTTCCCCCAATATCTGGCTCCGGTTTTTTATTATAAGACCAATTAGGATTTGTGCAACATTACACCTTGACTCCAACTCCAAGACAAAGGTGCCACAATAGTGTGGTCACCAGTGAGGGGAGTCACCCCAGTGCGGTCACCAATGGAGGGTTCAGTGTGGTCACCAGTAGAAGGTTTCTACAAGATCCAGAGCTGCCCCTGGCCAAGTCAGTTGTTGGCTCCAGCTCCATAATCCCTCAGATACACCTCCAAACCTGTTTCTGGGCAGAGAGGAGTTCTCTTGTCACAGGATCCCCTATATAAGGCTGCTCTTGAGGGGCAGACGCAGTCATGTTCTGACCCCATAATGGTAATTACATAGACTCATCTGCACACCAGACACCAGTCCTGTCCAGGTGTCCTGGATGGTTTTATGTCAACTTGGCACAAGCTAAAACCATCTGAGGAGGGAGGAGCCTCAATGTAAGACCTGACTGTAGGCACGCCTGTAGGCATCATCTTCATCTGTGGATGTGGGAAGGAAGGCTCAGCCCACTGTGGTGGTCCCGAGTTCTGTAAGAGCAGGCTGAGCAAGCCATGGGGAAAAAGCCAGTCAGCAGCTTCCATCCATGGCCTCTCAGTCAGCTCCTGTCCTGACCAGTCAATGAAGAACTATGATGTAGAAGTATAAGCCAAATAAACCTCTTCCTCCCCAACCAGCTTTGCTCATGGTGGTCCATCACAGCAATAGTGACCCTGACTAGGACACCTGGGTCTTCATGTTCTCACCTGAGGACAGGGTCTCAGGCAGTGCTATAGAGCAGACAGGCAGACTGGTGTCAAGTGAAGACCTAACCCAGAATGTACTGTATGAGGAACTGAAGAGAGGGGATGAGGACGGTGATCACAAATGGCAGATGGGGACATGGCAAGGACTCGGACATGATGGGACACACTGAAGACTCAGGATGAACACCATCCTGTGCCCCATAACACACATCACATGTTCATAAACACACACATTTATAAACATACATAACACATGCTCATAAACACACATTACATATCCATAAACACACGTTACATGTTCACAAACACACACATTACATGTTCATAAACATATACCAAACGTCCATAAACACACATCACATGTTCATAAACCCAAAACTTAAACAGATCAGACAGGAAGAAAATTTCTCATTTGTGACTTGCTCAGTGCTTTCAGAGACAGGGACAAAGAGTGGCACACACCAGGGACATAAGGCTGCATTAACCTCAGCCAGAGGCCGAAGGTTTAGTTTATGGCAGGGGAAACCTACAAGTGTATGGCCACAAAAAACAAGCAGATTAGCTGGGTGACTGAGCAGGAAGGGCGGAGTGCAAAACCCAGGCCACAGGACCCGGAAGGACAGTAGGGATGATGCTGGAGTCACAAAAGGACAACCCAGAGCACAGAGAAGAGGACTTTTGATTCTTAATTTAAGGTGTTTTATTTATTTATTGTTTTTTGACTATACAGGCCTGGTTTGATTCAAACGCACAGCAGTCACCCTGCCTTAATCTCCTGACTGCCGCATCACACACTGCTTTACCATGGGGGCTAGGGGAGGGGGGTGAAGGAGGTTCAGTAGTTAGGAACTGCTCTTGTAGAGGACCCAGGTTCCATCCCCAGCACTCAATATCAAGTGGCCCAAATTGTAATTTCAGTTTGAGGAGATCTGACACCCTTTGGCCCCATGGGTACCTGCATGCACAAAGTACACATACATTCATATAGCCTTACCGCCACACACATAAGACCAAAGTAATAAAATCTTAAAAAAAAAAAAAAAGAAAGAAAAAAGATAGCCAGACATGGTGGTAGACATCTTTAACTGGCACTCAGAGGCAGAGGCAGGTAGATCTCTGTGAGTTTGAGGCCAGGCTGGCTCTATATAGAGAGCTACAGGACAGCGTAGGTGACGCCCTGTATCAAGCACCAAAAATGAAGAAGAAGAAGAAAAAAAAGTTGCAAGGCCTTCGAGAGGACTGAGGTGAGCGCAGCATCACAAAGAGAAAGGAGAAAAAGGAGAAGACACAGGAGGGCCAGGCCCAGCCTAGAAGGCGATTTGGTTCTCTCAGCCTGTGAGGAGCCATCCCCGAAGCTCATTAAAAACCGCGTCCTCAACACCCCCAACCAAGGGCACACATTATAACTATTTTGGCAAAGGAATTTTCCTTTTTTCATTTCACCTATTAATCCTGTTCCCACCTGATGTTGGGCAGGGATACTGTGGCTACAGTGTGGTCAGCCCTGAGGGGTTCTTCACCACTGCAGGCAAACAGTGAGCTAGGTGGAAGCAGGCTGACTCTACCAGATTTTCTCTGCTTCTCACTATGTAACAAACTCACCAACAAGCAAGCTACTGACCATTCAAGAGATCTGACTTTATGTGGTTTTACCTGTGCCTCCTACAAAGTTTCTTCCCATGAAAATGAAAGAATCACTTAGTGTAGGTGAGATATTTCAGGACAGAGACACTCCAGTGATGGGTGCCGGCTGCAGAGGCACTGGCCTCTGTCAGCCATAACTGTGTGCCTGGGTCTGTGTACTCTGTAATTATCCAGAGTGGAACTAAGATAAACCTGAAGCTGTGGCTGGTCACTGAGAACTAGATGCACTTCTCCCGACAGAGGTGGGCTGGGAAAGAGAAACGGGAGGCAGACGGAGAATAGAGTGTAAGAACAAAGACACAGAGTCCATCACAGCCCCGCATAAAGCGGGGGTGTCATGAAGTGACTTCTGCCCCAAACACTGAGCTGCTCTGAACTGTGATCAGATGGGAGGGACCCAGAAGGAAGCAGCTACTGTGGTCAGTTTTTAATGAGAAAATGGATCCCTGTTCCACATCACTTGCTTGTCAGCACTTCACACGAGTACTCGGGAGGAACACTGGTGGGTGGGTTCGCTGTCTGGCAATGCCCACATGGTGTGGCACGCAGCCTTTTTATTGTTGGACTCTTCCTCAGTGACTACCATGTACTCCCAAAGCAAGCTAGCAATCGGGTCAAACCTCATTACAGTGGACAGACTGCAGGGCCCTGGAGGAGCAGACAAAGGTGCCTGGGGAAGACAGGACAGGGCGGCAGTGGTGCTGAAGCCCCAAAGTAAATCTGACAGCCCCTCATTCCAGCAGTTAGTGGGGAGGCAGAAACAGAAGGGTCCAAAGTTCAGCTACACAGTGAATTGGAGGCCAGTCTAGGCTATCCTGCCTCCCATCTCAAAGCAAAGAAACACAAAAGGAGAGGGGAAGAATTAAAAAAAAAAAAAATTCAACAAATTGAAAACGTATTGATATTACGTTCAAGAAACTATTTTTGGGCCTCCAAACATGCAGAGAGTAATTACCAACAATAATCCTTGTTTTCCTGTTTCTCAGCGTCCCCCCACCCCCAGCTCTTCAGGTGACAAAGGAGCGCCCTCTTACCTCACCAAAAGCCCCTCTTCCGATCACCTTGATGATTTCAAAGTCTTCCCGATGAAGCTGCATGTCCTTCACAAGCTGTGTGAACGGCTTAGCTATAAACAGAAAGGAAAATATCAACTTAGTTCAGCACACTTACATTCTATTAAAAGTTAAATGATGGAGGTGCCACACTGCATTACAGGTTTCTCTGAATGCAGATGTTTGTCAAGTTATGCTTCAGGATCTACTGTAGCCAATCTCATTGCTATGAAAATCTCCTGGTTAAAAAAACAAAACACAACAACCAGAAACAAACAAACAAAAAAAGCCTGTAAATTTCTCGGTCAGATCCAAGGTAAGTCCACTGAGAAAGCAACTGGCATGTCCCTAATCATAAGGGACAGCTCTGCCAACTGATCAGAGTGCTGGGTGCAGTGTTTTCTGTGGTATATACCTGTGTGATGTAGGAACACAGGACAGCTGGGCAACAGGAGACTCCTGCAGGACAGTGAGACTAAGATGCCTTTGGCATTCTCAGGGAGCTGCAAATGGTCCTTGGTAAGACAGGTGATCTCTGCTGGTAACACCTGCCAGTCAGACACTTAATGCTATTATGTATTCTTCACACCAACTCTTTGAGAGCAAGTCTGTTCTTGTCCGTTACAAGGATGAGTAAATAGCTGGGGTTTGGAAGGTGTAGTACTGGGATGAACTAACTTTTCCCCCAAAATGTGACTTTATTTAGAAACAACGTCTTCACAGTTATCACCAAGTTAACATGAAGCACATACTGTAAGAGGGTGGGCCCTAAAGCCAACATGACCAGTGTTCTTACAGAAAGAAAATTTGGACAGAGGCAGGAAGGAGAAAAAGCAACATGAAAATAGAGCATGGGACTGGAGAGATGGCTCAGAGGTTAAGAGCACTGACTATTCTTCGGAGGACCTGAGTTCGATTCCCAGCAAAACCACACGGTGGCTCACAACCATCTATGATGACATCTGGTGCCCTGTTCTGTTTACTGTATACATAACAAATAAATGTTTAGAGAGAGAGAGAGAGAGAGAGAGAGAGAGAGAGAGAGAGAGAGAGAGAGAGAGAAAGAAAGAAGAGCATGGAGAGCGAGAGCCCCAAACCAGTTAGTACCACAGAACACTGGTAGCTGCTAGGAGCTGGAAGAGACCAACAAGATCCTCCATGAACCTTCAAGGAAACAACAGGCCATGCCTGACTGGCCTTTTAGCCTTCACAAGTGTGACAAGCAGAGAGCTCTGACTTGTTAAGAACTGCCCTCCACCTTCCCCAGTATGACAGCGAATGGTTATCCTAGGAAACACAAGAGGCGCTCACTTCTCCCTCGGGCAGAGTAAGTGCCAGGAACAGGCCTAGGCTGTACACTAAGGAGAGCATCTTAGTTTGGGATTCCTGGCAAATGTCAGCTGCGCATGCTGCTTCACTGTCAGACTCAAACCCATATTTCTATTTGTCCTCATTACTAGAGATATGCTCATTCTCTCTCTCTCTCTCCCCATCTCTCCCCTTCTTTTGTTTGTTTGAGACAAGTTTTTCTAGATGACCCTGGCTGTCCCTGAACTAGGTTTGTAGACCAGGTTGCCCCTGAACTCACAGAGATCCACCTGCCTTTGCCTCTCAAGTGCTGGGATTAAAGGTGGCTAGTCTAAGGTTTCTAGAATGTTAGGGAGTTAGACAAATGTATTATTTCTTACCACTGCATTTGTATTAATATCTAAAACTAGCTCTGCCAAAATGTATAACATGATATTTTGAAGACTTTACTCTGACATCCACACTGTTAACTTCTCTACACCCTCCATACACGGCTGCTCGGGACTGTTAGGGTTTCCTCACCACTGCTGCTGTTCACAGAATGCTGGAAGCATTGAACGCCAGCAGCACAGAGCGCAAGAAACAGAATGGACAAGGCCTGGGTTTTAAAGCCAGCCTAACAGGAAAACCTTGAGGTAGAAGAACTTACAGTCATCCACAGTTCATGCTCGTTTCTTTCAAGTTTCACCAAAACTAACCATTCTTAAAACAAGTCTTACCGACAGTCACTGGACAACACCTCTCCGGGTCTTTTAGGGGAGTCAAACAGCAGCACCTTCCACATTTACTGTGAGGAGAGACAGGACCTGACTTCTGTATAAACAGAAGGAGAGGAGTTGGAGAGAAAGGAAAGCGTGCCGTCTGTCCGACAGCACACATGCACACAGCAGCGGGGCTTTCCAGCCCCGCAGGACCAGATGAACACCCTGTGGGCCGTGACATCAACAGTGCAGCACACGGACGAATGGACAGACGGACACAAAGGGAACCCCTCCTACAAGTTTCACGTGAACCTATCTATGCTGCCATTTCAGTTCCCATCCTAGACACAACTGGTTCCTTATGAACTTCTGTTCCAGTGCGACTTTCATGTTTTATATCAGTCAACAATCACTTTAATAGATTTATGAGTTGAGTCTATTAAATACATTAATTTTAATAAGCATTATTTTCAGACAGTGATTAAATTTACAATTATTATTTGTATACATATTAACTTCTTATTATTTTAATTAATTTTGACGATGAAATTTCTGGACTCTCCAAAGAACACAGAAATATTTTACAGCTCCCTAGATGCCTTCTTGAGCAAACCTAACCCAGAGCACACTCTCAGGACGGCAGCTCTCAGATGCTCCATGGAGAGCTGAAGCTCCTGGGAGCTGTGCTAATGAGCCAGCAGTGTGCTGTACCACACACTGACTGCTCTTCCTGCTGGGTATGAAACTGCTGCACTCTTCCTCTGTCAAGACATAACGGCTATGAATGAAATTCTCCTACACCGCAGCCTTTTTTTTCCCTGAACAAACTACATTATTTTTCATTTTATAGAAATTATCTTAAGGAAAATCATCTTTATGTATTTATTTATTTTGATTTTGAGACAGGGTAGAAAATTATCTTAATAAAATTTTAATGGTTCTTTTTTCTCCTATTATTTTATTAAGGTTCAGAAAAGCAATTAATCCTTTGCCGATCCTACTTAATCCTATTTTCTGTTAAATGGCTTTCAAAAACATTTAATCCTTTATGCCACCTACTGTTCATCTTTAAGCAGGTGTGAAATGTAGATTTTAATGCTTGGTTTTAACCACCCACACATGTTTAATAATCTGAAAAGGATTTACCTAAGTCTGTTCAATTCTCCCTCTTCAGATAGGAAGAAGCCACCTCCACTGTGGGGTTCCAGAGCAAAGATCCAGCCTCCACCACAGGTGACAATACAGTGGCTGAACCATCTTAGAGGTTACTCACCTCTCTAGGGCTTATCTAGCACTTTCTTTAGGTCAGAGCTCACACTGTGTGGGTGACAGCAAGGAAGACATCTGTGGTCTGGACGGGCTGGGGAGGGAGGGGTGATGTGGTGATGGTAGGGGGGACCACTTAAGTACACAGACCTAGACCAAGTTGGTGGAAGGACAGGAAGGAAGCGGAGAACGTGGAGGGCTACACGGGCTCAGTATGAACTCCCATTTCCACCTTACAGAGAGGACAGTGAGATCCTGCTGTGAGATTGCATTCTTGTACATCATAAATATTTGTCCCTCCTATTGGTTTAATATAATGCTGATTGGCCAGAAGGCAGACCGGAAGTGTGGGCGGGCCTACCAGACTAAGGAAATTCTGGGAAGAGGAAGAGGAAAGAAGATAAGAATGCTGCTCTGAGAAAAGGAACCAAGCCACTTGGCTAAACAAGAGAAGAATGAGAGGTCAGTTTAAGAGTAAGAGTTAACAAGCAATATGCCTGAGCCATAGGCCAAACAGCATGTAATTAATAGAAGACTTTGTAAGATTATTTGGAACTGCTGGTTGGAACCTCGGGGCCTGGTTGGATCAGAACCCTTCTAACTACAAGATCCTGTCTCAAATATACATACTGAGAGAGAGAGAGACACAGACAGACATATAAAAATGAGCATAGACATAAATGGGTGTTCATAGACATATGATCAAGCTCTATCTCATGAGCCTAGAAACAGAAATTCCAACAAAAATGAGCCCCTACTACAGGATTCAGATTCTCAGCATCCTCCACCAAAGGAGCCAAAGCACCCTGTGGTATGAAGGCAAGCTCAAAGAAGGATGGACCAACAAACCACGATGCTCACAAACCCAACAACACACACAGCAAACCAGGGAGTTGGTATGACAGTAATAAGCCAGGAAAATGGGATACCCAGACCTCACCTGCGTCCAAAGATGAGCAAGGAGTGACATATTAAGGTAAGCTCCTGCCTGATACATCAGCTGTGTTGTGGTTACATAAAATACACGTGTTTACAGGAAACAGACTACTTAAAGACAGACCATCATGTGGGAGCTTACCCTCAACCTACTACATACAACTTTTCTCCAGGTTTGAAGCCATTATAAACAAAGACACTTCAGATACTTTTTTAATGGTCATTTGTAGCCAAGAAGTCTAGAAAGTGCGGACAGCCACACTTGCCACTAACGCCCCAAGAGAAAACCACAACGACCTGGACGGCCCCGTCCTGGAGCAGCAGAGGGAAGAGTGTGAGGCAACCAGATGGGCAAGGGAGCACGACTTACTTAAGTGGGAGGTCCAGTGATGTCAGGCTGGGATGAAAGAAACAGAGACGCCCCAAGGACCACAAAAGTTAATACTATAGGGCTTTCAAGTATGAAGAGGGCAAAGTAATTGCTTTTCTTGTAGTATTTGTGGAAGTTTGAATAGGAATGGTCCCTACAGACTCATGCGTGTGAATGCTTGGCCCATAGGGAATGACACTGTTAGGAGATGTGGCCTTGTTGGAGGAAGTGTGTCACTGTGGGGGCGGGCTTTAAGGTCTCATGCTTAAGCTATACCCTTCTGCTGCCTTCAGATCAAGGTAGAACTCTCTCCTTCTCTAGCACCATGTCTGCCCGATTGCTGCCGTGTTCCTTGTGATCATAATGGACATTAAGTCTCTGAAACTATAAGCCAGCACCAATTAAATGTTTGCCTTTTAAGAGTAGCTGTCGTCATGGTGTCTGTTCACCAACCAAGACAGCATTCTACTGTACTTAAAAAAAAAAAAAAAAAAAGAAGATTAAGGCTGGAGAGATGGGTCAGCATTTGAGAGTACTTGTTCTTGCAGAGAACCTGAGTTCAATTCCCAGGACCTATGTGGTGGCTCACACCATCTGTAATCCAGGGGATCCAATGCCCTAGTCTGTAGTCCGCAGGCAGCAGGTATTCAAGCAGTACACATGTTTACATGCATGCAAACCACACACAGAGATAAAATAAAATAAGGATATCTTTATTTAAAACATATTCTCCTCGGGCAGTTTTGATATATGCCTTTAATCCCAGCATTAGGTAGGCAGAATTCTGAGTCTGGGGACAGCCTGGTCTACAGAGCTAGTTCTAAGACAACCAGAACTGTTACACAGAAAATCTCTGCCTTCAAAAACCAAAAAAAAAAAAAAAAAAAGAAAGACAGAAAGAAAAAAAGATTTTCCTCCATTCTGTATCAGGCCACTGTCACACCTGGGCCAGTGCGGTGACATGTGATGATGTATGATGGCCTCAGCCTAAGATAAGTAGTGAGACCTTTCTCAAATTAATCAGTTAAATATAAAAACAAAATAATGATTAGTTTTACTAATCTTTTTTACTAATTAGAAATACTCATCTCAGGGCTGGAGAGATGGCTCCGAGGTTAAGAGCACTGATTGCTCTTCCAGGACTCTGGGTCAATTCCCAGCACCCACATAGCAGCTACCAACCGTCTGAAACAGTTCTAGGGGACCCAACACCCTCACACAGACATACACACAGGCAAAACACTAATGTTCATAAAATAAATAAAACATTAAAAAATACTCATTTCAAGTATTATTTATAATAATACTCTCAAAAACAACTTTAAATTCTCGAATGATGGCACACACCATCACTCAGGAGGCAGAGGCAGGAGGATCTGTGTGAGTTCAAGGCCAGTCTGGTCTACAGAGTGAGTTCCAGGACAGCCAAGACGAACAGAAAGAGCATGTCTCAAAAACAATTATTTTTATATATGAATGTTTTGCCTGCATGTGTTTTGCTGCACATATGTGTAGTCCCGAGAGGCCAGAGACAGTGTCAGACCCCTAGAACTTAAGTTGCAGAGGCTGTGAACTGCAATGTGGGTACCCAGAACGGAACCCTGGTTCTCTGAAGAGCAGCCAGTTCTTTTGATCTCCAAGCCATCTTTGTAACTCATACCACACACCTTAAAAAGGCAGACATTATCGTCACTCAGCTACAACCAGTAATGATACTGACACTCATGATGATTATATTATAAACGGAGCCAGACTACAGGCAATAATTCTAAGTTTCAAGAAGAGCAGAGCTAGAGCCAGGCAGTGAGGACTAACTCCTCTGATCCCAACTCAGGAGACGGGGCAGAAGGACTGGTCACACAAAGAGACACTGTCTTAAAAACAAACGACAACAGAACTTTCTTACATAGTCTATCAATCCCTATCTATGTCTTAAACACTAATGCCACCGGGACAATAAATACTCACAGGGAATCTGAATGTGCTAAGGAGCAGGATGGCACTTACAGCTTTAATTTAGAGGGTAAAGTGGAGCCCATGGTGCCCACTCTCAGCCTCAGACTCTGGGAGCCCTGAAACACTCCTGTACACCAAGACCCCCTCCACAAAGTGGACTTAAAGCCTAGGTCTACCTCCCATGGGTTAACCACTGCTTTCTCCCCAGCACAGCTAGACTTGTGATGATTGACGGTCACTCTGACAAGCCATCCACAAAGAGATCTCCCTTCACCACATGGAAGGCTTACACTGCCATGTCTACTCAGATAGGTAAACTTCCTATTTCTCCAGACCACACTGAATTTTTCCTCTTTTTGCAGAGCTAGAGGTCAAACCTAGAATGCAGTGACCTAGAGATGTGGTCTTTAGATCTTGAGGACTCCTGTAGGGGGCATAGCCAGCACCCCCCCACACACACACACACACAAGATGAGTAGCAAAGACCTCCACAGCCTGTTTCACAGAGGAGGGATAACCATCACCGTTGCTGCCACCGCAGCATGGAACAGCTCAACTCTCCCCAAAATCTCCCAGAAGAGTTCAATCTTGTATCAGTGAGTGTTTCACACAAACTCCTTAATAAATATTAATCCTTTATATAATCAGTTGCCAGTAAGTAATTTCTACAGTACCTGGTGCCCCTAGAGCCCCATGCAAATGTTCTATACTGAGCTCATAGGCTTACTCACACGGGAACGCGCCATACACCACATGCAAACACAGAGAAACTACTGATAAACACGAGACCCAAACCGTAAGAAAAACTGAAGCTCAGTGTCCTTTAAACAGGAAAGCTCTTCCAGGAAGAACGGGAAGATCTGAGAGTGACTGTGAAATGAGAAACTGATGCCTCCCTCCTATCTCCTTGCTCAGCAACAGAGGAAGTACGATTACATCAACCCAACCGAGGGTCTAGCAGGAAGAGTCAGAGGAAGGAGGCCAGGTCGGAAGGCAGGCAGGCGCCATGTCTCACTGTCTCCCCACCATGCCTGGGTCTGGACTTAGTCTCTGCACTCTGTGTCTGGGTTGGCATCACGTCTGCAGATGAGCAGTCTTGGTGATCATCTAGTACTTTCACAGGGAAACAAGGACCCATGAAGGCCGCTGACACATGTGGAGCACACAAGATACAAGTCAGCTCCACCCAAAAGCTCCTTGCTTCTGAGAGTGCCTCTCCTAAGGGCCCTCCAGGAAACACAGGGTGGCTGCCTAGCACGAGCACTGCTCCTGGAAGGCACCTGCTCCTCCTATTGAGGGTGT
Organism: Sigmodon hispidus; assembly: GCA_004025045.1. Classification (NCBI taxonomy): domain Eukaryota; kingdom Metazoa; phylum Chordata; class Mammalia; order Rodentia; family Cricetidae; genus Sigmodon; species Sigmodon hispidus. The sequence continues at coordinate 47,356 of PVIH01004269.1, forward strand.
AAAAGATTAATGCTCACCATAGGGTTCTGAAAAATGTGCTCAAATCCTAAGAATCACATTCAGTTGTAGATATTGTGAAGTGACAGCAATCTACCTCCCAGGCAGACAACTATAAACCCTCCACCATGAACCAACTGAACTGACTCTTTCTACACGTCCCACCAGCACCCGCTCTAGCTCCCCGTGAGCTCTCCAGCCAAGCTGGTGTGGACTTGCACACCTGCAACACGTAGTGAGCAAAGAGTAAATCTGAACTATGCTCAACATGAGACTTCTGAGTAAAGAGGAAACCTTTTACCAGTGAGTCAGGAGCTGAGCCAGCTACAAGCTTGGGCAGTGAAAGTCCACTGGGGTGGGGAGGCTGAGCTGAGTCAACACCAGCTGGGAAGCCTTCATTCCAGGAGGGTACAGTCACAGGAGGAGCCGCCCATGTCCTATGATGAAGCCATTCACACCTAACTTCCAGACCAACTCAGGCCCCTCACTCCTGCACATCATACCTGTCAGGTTCCCCTTCTCCATTCATGTCCACTTGGTTTAAGTTGTCATTATAGAAACAAGCTCCACATTACCTCACTGCTGCTCATCACCCAGCAGTGTCCCCACTTCCCCCAACCCGAACCTCCAAGGAGGCAATGATCCCAGTCACGTGCAGCACATCCTTTGGCCAAGCAGAAGACCCTGCTGAATGAGTAACTTCGTAATATGCCAGCTCCCCTGCTGCTTCAATAAAAATGTAAAATTCCACGGCTGGATGTGACTTTCGGCAGAGCCTTGCCTGGCCTCATGAAGCTGGTTCCATCTCCAGTACTGCCTCTCCCCAAAAACTTAAAAATGAAAAATGACCCAGAGTAAAATGGAGCGACACAACCAGGGCTTCATGACAAAGCCCCCATCCTGTGCGCTGTGCCAACAGACAACCAGTTTCCAGGCTTTTTCTTCCACAAGTTCCTAGAACAGCCTGTCTATGTACATCCTAAGTTTAAGAGAAAGGAAATCAGAAGTACAGAATGAGTATGAAGACAGGCATGGTGGTTCACACCTGTATGCTCAAAGCCCAGGAGCTGTGAAGAGACTGCACATTCAGTGCCAGTCTGAGCTACACAGTGAGTTCCAGGCTGGCCACACTAGACTATGGGACCCCCTGTCTCAAAGAGAGCACGAAGGTAAAGGTGCTTGTCCAAACCTGATGACCTAAATTCAACTGCTAGAACTCACACACTGGGAGGGAAAAAACAAACTCCCACAAGCTGTCTTCTGACTGACACATGCACGTATGCTAATTCGAAAATCTGAATGTGTGCATCCCTGGGGGCCACCACCTTCTCCCAGGCACCAAGTGCTGGTGTGGGGAACAGGCTAGGACAGTACAGCAGACAGGAAGGCTTAGATGTTGTCATTTCCCTGCCAGAAGGGCATTTCCAGTTAGCTTCTGATTTCTCCACAGCCACCTTCCTGCTTTGGGATTCAACAGCCACGATACAAGGGGGAAAACCTTGTTTCTGTTACCCCGTGACAGGAACTCATTCCAAGATTCACTGCAGGAAGAGAACCTTGAATTCAGCATGACATTTGTCTGTTTTTTCACTTCAGTATTTATTGAGAATGAAGAAGCGCCCAATGGTGGAGGACGTATCATAAAACCATTTCACCCCCAGAAGGAAGCAGCTGTGGTGTCTTGTCCTTTCTCCAAACTCTAGACTCCTACCCATCTTTACCTCTATCACTCATTCTTCAAATGCAGTAATTCCACAGAGTTTCACTCAACATCTGTAATGATTCACCTTGAGGATGGAAATGAAGGGCCAGCTCAGCAAGCCGAGAGAACCTGAATTCTCCTGCAGCATCCACCCACAGCCCTTGCTGTTTGTAGGCACCAGCTAACGGGGACTCAAAGACAAAGACTCCTTTCCTGGGTTTGTTCCAGTTTAATCATCCCCCTTAACATCTAATCTGAGAAAGACTTCCAGTCCAAATTAACTTTGCCCACATTTATTACAGAAAGCCCTTGGGAGACTTTATATGTGATGCCCTCCCAAGTTAGTGCAGAGGTGGGTACACATCAGTTTTTAAAGCCAGATGCTGGGATTATCTGGTAGTGGCAGATTCCACAGAAAGCTAGTCACTTTGGATCTTGTACCATGGGATGCAATCTCTTGACAAATAACCAAGACAGACTAGCAGGAGCATTACAGACACAGCTCTCTAACTCCAATCTTATTTGTGAACCAAGCATCTGAAATTATGGTGGCTGACCCATTCCCCCTACCCTGAATTCTACACAATTACTATACAGACAAAAAGCGTCATTAAAGATTGGTTCCCCAGATCAAACAGACAGGATCTAACACACAGACAACCTGGGACAATGCCTGTCTCCAGGGCAGCAACATGGGAAATGAGCTTAACTACTGTGCTGCTGCAGGATGAGAAATAAAAACCAATTCCTTCCTTCCACCCAGCACTGGATTGAGCCACTCTAAATGTGCACAGAGCTGCTCACACACTGGTGGGGAGCAGTCTGGGGCCTGCTATGACAGGACGGATATGACACGGAGGAAGGAACTGTCTGTACTTCTTCCTCCCAGAATGCCTCTGGGCATGAGTTTTCTGCTGAATGGGAAACAAGGAGATTGTACTTCCGTGGCTAGGGTCTCTGACAGAGTACAAGTGAAGGCTTCTGGCTACAACATGCTCCCGGTGACAGCAGCTGCAGGCTCAGCACAGACAGCACACACCTGCTAAACTGGCACCTAGAGCAGAAACCACCTGGGGAAGGAAGCAGGGAGACAACCCGGGAGGGCCAGCCTGCAAGGCACCAACAAATTAGAAGTGAAACATGGGCAGCTAAACTTCAGAACTCTGGGAAATCTGAGAATAAGGAGCATGCACATCTGTTCAGAGAATGTCTACTGGTCCTCATGTGGCCAAGCTTCTTCTGGCACCCAAGGGGCTAATCCAGCCAAGATCCTAGCCACCTTCCCACATAAACATTCCTCCAGACCCCATTAGCAGCCGGCCTAAAAGCACTCACTCGGACTCACAGCCTTTCCTGTCTAAAAGACACACGAGGCAGGACTCACCCAACATTCTAAAAACTGTTTGCTTGTTGAATCCCAATTATTAGGAAGCAGTAAATCCACTTCACAGCTGGTGGGGCCTCGGCATCAAGGGGATGCACTTTGTCAGGACTCCACACTGTTATCTTGAAAACCTGCAGGATAGATGCTATCTAAGCAAACTGAGGAAACTCAAGGTCCTAAGTTCATGGCAACACTGGTATTTACATCTGTTACCGTTTATTTTCATCTCCCGATCCGTGTCTTATATTTCCTGTAATACCAAAAAGCTTCTATTTTTAAAAAGGGGGTGCGGGAATTAGCTCCTGATTTTTTGTTATTTTTAGTGTAATCATTTAGTGAATGGTACATTATGTTCCATGCTGTTGGACTCAGGTGTTGAGTGAGCCCTGTTCTGAGCAATGCCCGTCAGAGGGCCATGCCTTAGTTTAAGTGGGATGCTTAACTTCAGGAGATCATCTCACTCTACTCGGAACACATCATCTGGTTGCCACCATCCTAAACCTGTGCAGGAAGCTCTTTGGCTAACACAGGTGGAGCCCCAAAACTGAATTCTAAACTAGGTAACTCCAAGAGAAACGATGGATATATCTATCAAAAAAGACACACAACATTCACAGCACCTTTATTTGTAATCATCAAAATTTAAAAACACCCAAACATTCCCTGATAGGTGAAGGGGCAATGGGTTCTGTTTATATAATAAATACTATCACTAACTTTAAAAGTGAGGAGAGCAAAGGTTCTCCTGACCAAGATGGCCAGTAGGTAAAGCACGTGCCAAGTCTGATGAGCCAAGGTAGAAAACGGACGTAGGAGCCCAGCTCCACACAGCCCCCCCCCACATAAATCATAAATGTTATGTGAGAGGGCATGTACTCGGGCACCAGGAGACAGCTCAATTGGTAAAGTCCTTGCTGCCCAAACCTGAGCACCTAAGTCTGAACCCCCAGACTCGTATTTAAAAGCAAAACAAACAACACCAATGCACCTATAATTCCAGAGTTGGGGAAGCAAAGACAGGAGGATCCTAAAACGCTCACTCGGTGAGCAGGTCCATTAACAGTCTACAGCTCTAAGATGGAGTGGGACGGTGCGTGAACATCCACACAGGAAGTCAGGCACACACGACTCCATGTGAAGCTCAAAAGCATGAGTCCAACAGGAAAGAATGGCCACTTCAGTAAGTGAGGGAGGGCAACCTCCCCCATCAGTTAAAACTATGAAACACTTAGAACAAACACTGGCCATAATCTTGGCAACTTGGAGTTAGGTGGCAATTTTAAGTATGAAACCAAAACACAAGCAAAAACAGACAGACTGGATTGCCAGGCATGGCAGCAGATGCCCTGGGCAGCAGGAGACAGAGGCAGGCAGATCTGTGAATTCAAGATCTGCCTAGTCTGTATATCAAGTTCTAGAGCAGCCAGAATTACTTAGGAAGACCCTGTCTGAAAAAGCCAAAAAACAAAACCCAAACAGACAAAAAGCCTAACACTTGCATGTTTGAACTATAAGCATAAAAAAACACGTTTAAAACTCTTCAGCCAGGACACAATGACAGTAAGCTAGTCTCTCCTGGTGCTGGAGAACAAATCAGAATACTAGGACTGATCTCCACTTCAGACCTTAAAACAAGAGACATCAAGAAAAATGGTGGTATTTACTATAACAGCAGCATTTGAAAGGCTGAGGCAAGAAGCCAGCCTGAGCCACATAGACTGTCTCAAAAAAGCAAAAGAAGGAAGAGAAAAATGAGGCAGGAGGAGTGCTGCGGTGCTGCGGTGAGATGGTGTGGTGTGGAGGTGGTGCGGTGATGGTGTGGTGCGGTGGTGTGGCTCAGTGGTGCGGTGGTGTGGCTCAGTGGTGCGGTGGTGTGGCTCAGTGGTGCGGTGGTGTGGTAAGATGATGTGGTGCAGTGGTGTGGTGGTGTGGAGGTGTGGTAAGATGGTGTGGTGAGATGATGTGGCGTGGTGGTGTGTTGTGGAGGTGTGGTGAGATGGTGTGGGGCGGTGGTGTGGTGAGATGGTGTGGGGCGGTGGTGTGGTGGTGTGGTGGTGTGGGGCGGTGGTGTGGTGATGTGGTGGTGTGGGGCGGTGGTGTGGTGGTGTGGTGCAGTGGTGTGGCGAGATGGTGTGGTGAGATGGTGTGGCGCGGTGATGTGGTGGTGTGGGGCGGTGGTGTGGAGGTATGGTGAGATGGTGTGGTGAGATGGTGTGGCGCGGTGGTGTGGTAGTGTGGGGCGGTGGTGTGGAGGTATGGTGAGATGGTGTGGTGAGATGGTGTGGCGCGGTGGTGTGGTGGTATACTTCTAGTCCCAAACACTTGTGAGGCCGAGGCAAGCGCTCTGGTAAGCACAGGCTGCATAACATGCCCAAGACAATATCAAGGGTGAGGCTCAGTGAAGGAGGCGGCAAACACCGAAAACTGGGAAGGGAGACCAGGAAGGAAATGACATCCCACAGTCATAAGCCTGATAAGGAATTTGCATCTATCTAGAATACGAAAGAAGACTTCCATGGTTGACTAAAAAGCAAATACTGCACCCCAGTCTAGACCCGTGCGAAGGACCAGAGTAACCGCCCCACAGCAGTACAGTTAGCACACACATGAAAGGAAGGACAAGAACTGCAGTATGCTGTACCTGCACCTAAGAGGCTCCAGGCCCCAGCCCTGCCATCTGGATTCATCTGCAAGCGTCTGGAGTTCTAGCAACTGGAAGAGCCATATGCAAGGGAACACATGGGATACAGCATGGCTCACAGAGATGGGCATGTACCAACTTGTGTTCCTAAACTCAATTAAAACCACAAAGCTCAAGACCATATTTAAAAGCCAAGTCCTGCTGGGCAGAGGTGGCTGATGCCAGCCTGGGCTGCATGAGATCCTTCTTCAAAACAGAGTCCTTACTACCTTCAGCAATAAAGGGTCTCTAGCTAGCAGTCAGATCCATGAGCCCGTGCGTTAGGCTGACACACTGTGCAAGAAGCCTCTAATGCTGGCGGGGAGAGGGCAGAAGAGGCTCTTGGCCCTGGCCTAGCTCTGAGATCTGGACTAGCAGTCTTAACCACAAGTCTTATATTAATCAGATGCTGTTGGCCTATGGCTCAGGCTTATTGTTAGCTAGCTCTCACATCTGAACTCATTTTTATTCATTTATTTTGCCACATGGCCCGTGGCTTATCTATTTTTTTATATCTTGTTTTTTGGGCAGCTGGGTCACATCTCTGTCTGACTCTGCCTCCTTCCTCTTTATCTATGCTCAGATTTTTTGCCTGCTTTTAAGATGCCTTGTCATAGCCAAAACAGTCTTTTTATTAAGTAATGATATTCACAGCATACAGAAAGACATCTCAATCTCTTTTTGTTTAAATAAAAAGGTTTTAATTTAACATAGTAAAATTACATATAACAAAACAGTTATTAATTAAGAATTATAATAATAATAACTAGTTTATTTGTATTTGGTAAAATTATAGAAAATATTTTTTTTAAAACACTTTTATTTATTTATTTAATTATTTGCCTTGGTGTTTGCCTGGAACTGGAACTACAGACAGTTGTGAGCTGCCATGTGGGTGCTGGGAATTGTACCCGGGTCTTCTGGAAGAGCAGACGGTGCTCTTAACCGATGAGCCATCTCTCCAGCCCCAGAAAATATTTTATAATTTATTTTATCTTTATAAGTCTAAAGTTGGTGCTGGAGAGATGGCTCAGCAGTTAAGAGCACTGACTGCTCTTCCAGAGGACCCGGGTTCAATTCCCAGCACCCACATGGCAGCTCACAACTGTCTGTAGTTCCAGTTCCCAGTTCCAGGCCAAAAAAAAAAAGTCTAAAGTTTTACATCTAATTTATCTTTTATTATAACTAAGGAAACTAAAATTATAACTATCTAGTCTTCAACTCTACCAATGACCATAAAAAGATATAATATTACCCAAGTAAACAGAAAGTGCAAGCAGTTCTTAAAAGTCTAAAATGACAGAGATGACATCTGGCTGCCTGAACAGTCACCCAAAGTTTGTTTGTAATGTTGGGGCATCCATTTTCAGCCTACAACTAAAAGCAGGAAAACTGAAGTGACTGCTCTGCTACTTCTGGCATAGTTTTGCCCTAGCCATAAGTCAAACAACATATAATTAATATAAATGTCTAAGTTATTTTAAAGGGCTAAGCAATAGCAGACAAACCCAGACCACAGGGTGAGGCCGGGCCAAAAATGTCTACTACAGGAGGGGCACCAGGAGGAGGGTCCCACACATTTCTGAGGTCCTGCCGATCATCCCTGGCAAGAGGGGCAGTCCAACCTCTTACTAGTCTACAGCGTCCTACCCAGTGGAAAGCAGGACCAGAGAGTACTCTGGGTGGAGACAGGAAGAAGCAGGTTTCCAGGGAAGCTGCCTTGTACCTCCTGAATGGACATCGGACCAGCATGAGAGGTAAGGGCCAGAGGCAGGGTAGAGCATACCCCCCCCAGACAGCTCCCTTTCACTGCAAATTTGCCATCACACGGAGGGAGGGCTCCAACTAAAGCAGATGAGGTGTCTGGAAAGGTCAAATCAGACCTCATGGTGTAAACAAGGAAGACAAGGAAGGCAGCAGCTGCCAAAAATGGGTCGTGGAGAGCACAGCACTAATGCACACACTCTCCAAGAAAGAACCACAACTGCCAGCCCTGCAGCACGTGGGATGGTATCTCCAACGGAGGCACCCTTGGGACAAACAGCTCCATGCCCAGTTGAGTTGCTATGAATTCATTTTGTTTATTGCTGGCGTTCCTTCTGGGCCATAAAAGTTTTATGAGCTGGTAAAACTTCTGTGCAAATCCTGCAGAGCTAACATGACGAATGGCCTTTAGTGTTAAGCACAAACTATCTATACTTCCCAAACTTGGTAACAGCAGCCCAGACATACCCTGAGCTTGACTTCAAGGTCTGTGCAGGTTCTCCTACTGTTCAACATGTAGACTCCCTTGCAAAAACAGTGCTATAGAATACCTCAGGAAATGACCGTTAAAATTCTCCACACCAAATTTAATTTTAAAAAACATTTAATGTTCATTTTATTGAGAATTATTCTCTAAGGCAGTAGAAAAGAATGGTGGTCAGAGGTGTGGAGATGAAATGGGCATTAATGCACAGCAGTGTGTGGTTAACATATTACACCCAACTGCCACCACAGTGCCATGAGGGAAGCCTAACCCCCACGCTGTATCTGGGCTATGGTATTGAAGAAGAGCACCAAGAAGACAACTACTGACCTATACTACAATACGTTTTCTACATAATCTATAGCAAAATGGACAGCCAAGGACTATCAACCTTTGAAGTTCCAAAGTCAACAAAGAGCTCTGTCTAGAGGAAACTGAACATCAGAGAAGAAAATACTGAAATTCTAACCATCAGAAAAAGAGGTGTTTACAGTACTCTATCACCCACCTTGGCCACCACATGACCACAAAGCAGGATCTCTGGATGTGTGCTCCTTTCACTCTAAGTCAGTCCTCAGAGGAGGGAAACCCAAGTGTCAGTTATATGTATACACATGTGCAATGTATGAATACACTGTGTGTACCGGCATGTACACATAGTCACAAGGACCTTAGAAAAATACCAAAAACAGAATCCAAAGAAGTGGTGAGTACCAGAGAGGACTGGCGGTTGAGTGGGCCTCAGCATCATGAAGAATGCCTGGAGCCAGAGGAGGTGCAGCCCACTCCCACTCACCTGCTCAAGGATGTCCATCTGCCTGCTCTCACTGGACAAAGTCACAAGACAGGGGCTTTGTAATGGAGAATGCTCTGCCACGGCAGCTGCCACAACAGTTTTTCACTGGTTTCCAATCCTTTACATCAACTTAAAGGCTTCCCAGCTGAGTATCTAATCTGTGGAAGGACTTCCCCAACACCCCCATCCCTGAACCACTGTAGTCACACAACATAAACGTCATAAGCTGATTAAGTTCTCTATCCCAGATAAAAATCAAAAGGTATAAAGATCAAATTCAATAATTTTTAGACAATACATGTTAATAAACCAGAAATTATTGAGAAAATAGATATTTCTAAGAGAAAAGTATCCATTAAAAATCAGTTTTTTAACCCCGACATTGCACAAGCAGAGACAAGCCTGGTCTATTACCAAGTTCCAGGATTGTCAGTACTATACAGTGAGACCGCGTCTCAAATTTAAAAAAAAAAAAAAAGAAAAGAAAAGAAGAGGAAGAGGGTACTCCCCATTCCTCCCCCCCACACACACAAATCAGGACTGGAGATATAGCTCAGCCCCTGGACAAACTTATCCTTTGATAACTTACACTCCCAGAACCATAAAGGAAGGAAGGAACTGTGGCATGTGTGCAACACACACAGAGAGAGAGAGAGAGAGAGAGAGAGAGAGAGAGAGAGAGAGAGAGAGAGAGAGATGGTTTAGTGGTTAAGAGCACTTGAGTTGGTTCTCAGCACCCACATGGAAGTTCACAATTGTGTATAAGCCAATTCCAGGGGGTCTCACTGTGTAGATCAGACTAGCCTTAAACACAAAGATTCCCCTTGCATCTGCCTCCATTTCACCACAACTCTTTAAAATATATCTAAAACCTGGAAAAAAAAATCCCTGCACCAATTCCAGCACCACAAAACTATTAGAATAAAGGAATTCATTCAGCAATTTGCAAGACTCAAGATCAATACACAAAAAGAAACTGTATGTTGTATACATTTACAATAAAATAATTAAAAATGAAGTTGAGAAAATAATTCCCATTTACAATGGTAAAGAAATCCTGAATTGTGAAAAAAAAAAAAAAAATGCTGAACTGGATAGAATGACAGCTTTTATGTTACCTATTTTTGCTATAATGAAAAGACATTTTCAAAAAATCTATGTGAACAGGAAGACGGGTGCTCGTATGACCTCACTACCCTAAGGACAGCAGTCCTCCTGGCAGACAATGCCTTTTATCCTAATCCACAAGGGAACCCAGGAAATCCCAAGTAGCTGAACCATCTTAAAAAGAATGATGCTGGGTACTCAAGCTTCCTAATTTCAACACCTGACTATATAGTAACAGTAATCATCAAGATACCATGATAACTGGCATAAAGAACAAAGAACAGCTGAAAATGTATAAATAAACTCATGTTCACAAATGATTTAACTCCCCATGGCTAGGCAGGGAACTTCTGCAATGTCTCATGGGAAGAAGGATTTCTTTTGACTGACAGACATCATGATGGTTACGTTGCACCCCAGTGGCAGTCGGAAAAACAAGGGAACTTGGAGTGAACCAGGCAAGACTCATCCCTAAGTCTCAACAGTGGCAAACATCTTCAAAAAGGCTCCTCAAGATTCTATAACCTCCAAAAACATCAACACATGAGAATACAAAAGATGCTTCACATTCAGAACACAGACTCCATACACAAGAGTATAATCTCCATGATTATTCAATAAGGGAAATCGGGTTCTTCAACAAATGGTTGAATTGGATATCCATACACAAATAAACAGAAAATAGAAAATGTAGTCAAAGACCCAAATCTAAATAATAAAACTATATTTGTCTTAAAAAAAAAGCATACTAAGCATAGTTGTAGTGGGCCGATGCAGGACTGTGAGTTCATTAACAGACACTGAGCACAGTGGTGCAGGTGTGTAATTCCAGCCTCAGAAGGGTGGTGCACACCTTTAATCCCAGCACTCAGGAGGCAGAGGCAGATGGATCTCTGAGTCCAGCCTAGTCCACATAGTGAGTTCCAGGACAGGCTCTAAAGCCACACAGAGGGACCTTGCCTCAATCAATCAATCAATCAATCAATAAATAGAAGGCTGGTGCAAAATTCTGGGTTCATAGGCAGCTGGAGCTACATAACAAGACCATGCCTGAAACAAACCAACCAACAAAGGAAATGAGAAAAAGATGGAAAGGAGAGAGGCAAGAACCCTGTGACCTTAGACTTGGCAATGGCTTCTAAAGCAACTAAAGAAACAATAAACTGGACTTCATCAAGATTAACCTTTGTGCTTGGAAAGATACCATGGGGAAAGCAAATCAGAGCCCCAGACAGACAGACAAGCAAAAAGGTGTCCAACATCATGAGCCACTAATGAGAAGAAGCACTTCAAATCAACAGTGAGAACCTGCCCACACCAGTAAGGCACTCGGCATGCAGGAGGGTAGACGAGGGCAGGCCTGTGCTGCTGCCACGGAGAACAATCTGGTCGGTCCTCAAAACATCAAAAACAGAGCTGCCATCCCAAGAACTAGGAGAAACAAAAATACACATCCACACAAGAACTGCATACCAGTATGTATTATAATAATATTACTCCTAATAGACAGTAGAACCCAACAGAAACCCAAATGTCATCAACTGAAGAATAGATAAATAAAATGGGGATTTGCTGTATGATGGGATAGTGGTCAGGGATGGAAAGGAAGGAATGACTATTATGGGAGGAAACCCTGAAAGCATGCTAGTGAAAAAGCTAGACAAGCCAGTCCTGGTTACCCCATGCCCTGGAGTAGATAGGGCAGGAGGTTTATCTTGAATTTAATACCAGCCCGAAACACAGAGTGAGCCCTGGGAGTGGCGGGGATAACCACAGAATAGCACAGGCAAATGTGCAGAGAAAGGCTCAGTGACTGCTTACAGCTAAGGTGGCAGGGGACCAGCTGGGGGCCACTGACTCATGGAGAACCTCCCTGTGACGCAGAGAGACAATCTGCAGGTACATGGGAAGATGTACAACTAAGAAACCACTAAGCTGTACACCTGGGGTTGTTTGGGTTCTCTGGTGTGCGCTTGTGGGGTGGGTGTGTGTGTGTGTGTGTGTGTGTGTGTGTGTGTGTGTGTGTGCGCGCGCGCGCGCGCAATGTATACCCAAGTGTGGCCAAGGGTCAGGTGTCACACCTCACTTGCTTCCCCTGCACTTTATTTTCTGAGGCCCTCTTTATTTTCCTTACACCCTGGAGCTCAGTGGTTCGGTTTGGCTAGCTAGTCATCAAGTGTCCCCACACCAACCTCCCAATCCTCCAATATTCATCTCCCAGCTCTGAGATTAGAGATGTGTACAACTCCACCCAGCTTCTTATAAGAAAGGAAAGGGAGGGAGGGAGGGAGGGAAGGAGGGAGGGAGGGAGGGAGAGACTCAGGTCCCTATGCACTTTATCCACTAAGCCACCTCCCCAAGCTGAATTATAAAATTTAAACAGATAAGATGTGCATAGCTCATACTTCAAAACAAACATAAAACTGTTACTAAGGACCTAGGCATTACCACTGGCACAAGCCTATAATCCCCGCTCTGAGGAAGCTGAGGCAGGACCAGTGAAAGGCAGCCAGGCACACACTGAAACCCTGTTTCAGGGCTGGAGAGATGGCTCAGTAGTTAAGAGCACTGATTGCTCTTCCAGAAGACTGGGGTTCAATTCCCAGAACCTATGTGGCAGCTTCACAACTGTCTGTAGTTCCAGTTCCCAGTTCCAGGCAAACACCAAGGCAAATAAATAAAAATAGACAATCCTATTTCATAGACACACTCATGAAGGAAAGGAAGAAAACTTTTCAACTAAAATAAACAGCTGTGTAACACAATTTACAATTCTATTGTATTTATAATAGATTTCCAATTTTAATTGAAAATCCTCTTAAAATATTTCACAAGGGCTATTTAAACTTCATGAACATAAATCTTGCATTCTAAGAAAATAATTATTTATTATGAAGGGAATATCTGGGTTTATCATTTTAGTCATATAAAGTAATTCTGGTGCCTGCTTTGAGAAATATTTCAAACACCATCTACATTCATAGTAAAATGCTCTCCCTGATGTCTTAGCTAACTAGAAAAGCTGGAGCAGCACATGCCCAGCAGTGGCCCATCTGTGGCTCACACAGGGCATTTTCATGTTTCCTCAACATTGCCCAGACTAATTTTAACTATACACCAGAAAGCTGTTTTGTTAATATACTTAAAATGCTTCAACAATTTGACTTCAAATACTTTGAGTTAAAAAAACATCCAGAGATAGCTCAGAGGTTAAGGGAGGGCACTGTCTGCTTTTCCAGAGGTACTGAGTTCAATTCCCAGCAACCATATGGTGGCTCACAACCATCTATAATGAGATCTCGTGCCCTCTTCTGGCATGTGTGTATACAAAATAAAATGAATATTAAAAAAAAGAAATCCACATGTGACTGAGCAACAAAATTACTTTGAGGGCATAGTGGCTCTTAAATCCCAGCACTGGGAGGCAGAAACAGGTGAATCTCCATGTTAGAGGTAGCCTAGACTGACTATATGGTGAGTTCCAGGTCAGCAAAGGATACATATAAGACCCTGCCTTAAAAAAATAAAGTTACTTTAGGATTGCTACCTATCCACCAATTATAAAATCAGCATTTCTCAATGGCAAATAACCAATACAAAATGATCTTTGGAATTAAAGATATAATGTATGCTAAATATATTCAGCTTTCAGATTTACATTTCTTAAACAGAATGACAGAGCTCAATTATTTCATCTCACTTCTTATACACTCAAGGGTAACAAGCAACAGAGCAGCAGCCAGCAACTCCACAGCCGCTGTGCAGGCCACAAAACAGCACACCCTTTACCTACAGGCAGAAAACTCCACCCTAATCAGGGCATGCAAGCTTCACAGGGACAGAGCCTCAAAGATAAGCCCTGCCTCTGGAGAACAGGAATGTTCTTCTGTTCATCAATGTAGCACTGGCAATCCTGGATCCTTCATGGTATTTTGTGGGGTTAGGGATAAGGATCAATGATGCAGTGTTCGTCTAGTATGCCTAAGGCCCTAACCCTGAAAAAAAAAAAAAAAATAACCATGGAATGAAAAATGAGAAGTAACAGCAGCCTGGCAATGCCCTGCAGTGTTGGGGAAGCTGATGGACACGTGGACCCAACTTAGCAGAGCTGCAAACCTGAAACCTGTGTGGGTGCCTGGGTGGCAGTGTGGGTGACCACAGGTACCACGACAGAGCTGAGTAGCAAGGGCAGAAAACAGGATGGCACCAGCCTGTAGGCAGTTGTTCCTCAGGCTGCCTTTCCTACAACGCTCCTTCCCACACCACCTTCCCAAGGTACAGCAGCTACTTCCCACTCTGTTACCAGAAGAAGCTTCTCTCTGAGGGTACTTTCAAGACCAAGAGAAAATTATGTTACCAAATTACAAAGTTCTGGCACTGCCAATCACACTGGCAGGACCCCTCCCCCCCCCCAACTCATACATCCATCTATCAGATATCTTCCTTCCTCTTTCTAAGATTTTATTGGGCTGGGTGTGGTAGCACAAGCCTTTAAACTTGGGAAGCAGAGGCAAGCAGGATCTCTCTGAGTTCAAGGCCAGTCTGGTCTGTGGAGAGCTCTAAAAGTCTAAAACTCAGGGCCCTAACTTTAAAAAACCAAAAAACCCACCACCACCAACAAAAACCACTCCTTTGGGGAGGGGGGAGGAATCCAGAAGGGATGGAATGAAGGAACTAGAGCCAGTGTGGCTGAGCACTCACAGGTGGCTGGCTACAGGAGAATGCTGACGCCTGAGACCAGGCTGGGCACATGAATCAAGTTCCAGGCCCATCTCAAGCTTTTCCTCACCCCCACCCCAAAAGAGAAAAGGTCCAATGAAAAGAATCCATGGACAGCAGCTCAGCCATAACCTACAAAATAGCCTAAGATGAAGCATAAGTCCTGGAAGGCTCTGGAAGAAATAAGAAAGACAGACTACATGAGGCACGTGACTACTGAGACTCCATCTACACACCTAGTATGAAGGAAGCCAGGCATGAAGCACAAGTCTTTAGTCCAGCACTCAGCAGGCAGAGCGGGAGTTCTGGGAGATCAAGGCCAGCCTGGTCTCCATAGCCAGCTCAGTGATGGCCAGGACTACATAGTGGGTCCTGTTTCTAGTAAATAAATAAAATAAATAAACCTACTATGAAATTCAGGTCTGCTCACTGAAACTCAATCTAATGGGCAGACAACTCACTGCTGCAATCCCAGGGTCTCAAAATTCCCATTCTGGAGACTACAGGAACCACGGGTTCAACGACATTAGGAATCACCAGAGAGGGAGAAGCATCACAAGTTATCCAATGGGGCTCCAAGGCAGGACAGAATTTGAATGAAATAAAAACCAAATTTCTGAATTTTTAACATATTCTGAAAAACAGCAGAAAGCACCAATCCAAAGTTCCCTATACTCTTTTTGTACAATGTTCATCTAAATAATTGTCAGTTACCCACCAACCAATGAAATGAACCAAAACCTGTCAACACAGACTGTTTAAAAATCAAATTAAAGGAATGACCTATACCTCATAGTCTATTCTGCCTGCACATACAAGAGGTTTTTTTTCTGGTGGCTTATTGGTTGGCTCTATAGACCAGACTGGCCCTAAACTGGGATCAAAGGCATGTGCCACCACTGCCCAGCCTTTTCTGGTAGATTTTAAATCCAAACAAATTGTAAAAAAATTACTGTGAGGAGGCTATAGTCCTTCCCCCAAAAAGGAAAGAGAATTGTCATATATACATCACACTGTCAAAACACTTAAAACTTTCTATGAGGAACATGGTCTTCCCGATCTTCAGAAGTAAATATGGCTGAGATCTCACACACACCTTTCAAGATCCTGTTGTCACACAGCACCCTAGGAATCCAGAATAAAACCTCAGTAAGAACTGGGCATAGTGACTGTGACCCAGCACCAGAGATAGAGGCAAGAGATTAAGAGTCCAAGGTCATCCTTGACTACACAGAACTCCAGGCCAGCTAGATTATAAAAGCTTGTCTCAAAACAAATAAAGTTAGAAGGGCCAGCGAGATGCGTCAGAGGGTAGGTAGAAGCACTGCCACCGAGCCTGACAATCTTATATTTAATCCCCAGGGCTCACCGTGGAGAGAGAGACAGGATTCACACACCACCCTTTGACTTCCACATATGCACTGTGGCACAGGTGCATCATCCATTCACACACAATGTAAACCTTTTTTCAAGCAAATAATACAACATCAAAGTGGAAAAGGACCCAAGTTGTGTCTTGTCACAGGCTCAGGTAAGAAAAATGGTTTCGCTATTTTAGTATTTAAAAGTTCTTTTTGTTTTTCTCTTTTTTGACCCAGAGTCTCAAGTAGTCCTGGCTGACTCTGAACTCACTATGCAGCGCAGGCAAGGATGACCTTGGATTATGACCTTCCTTAGCACTAGGCTCACAGGCAAGCACCACTACGCCAAGTTTATATGCAGTATGAGAGACTGAAGCCAGGATGCTGTAAATGCTAGGCTAGGGGGAAAGCTAGAAAGTGAGACATGGATGGATGC